>JBBPBX010017036.1:18825-39942 GCA_038048925.1 Garcialebias charrua | reverse complement strand
TCCAAATGTTTATCAATGCATACTAAATGATTATTTTTTGAGTTTCATCAAAATCCATTCAGCCGTTAACAAGATATGTCACTAACATACTGACACGCAAATGCATGTACACAGACAGACACACAAGCAGATGACCACTTGTCTTTTGTTGCATCAGGTGATAAACAACATTATATTTGGCTGTAAGATTGTAATTTTTTTTATTGTTCGACATTATATAGATTGTAAACTCGTACAAATATATACATCCATAAGTGTACGTATATAGTGTAAAAGTTGCAAACACACACACCTTTAGGCTCCAATTGGTGTGAAGGCAGAGAAGAAAAAGCACCTTTGCTTTTCTTCCTGCCAGGGAGAGCTGTAAATGGGAATGGGGTTCCCATCCCCTGGAGCCTGCTACTAATCCACAACAGGCCCAATGCTGGATTACTGCAGACATCAGCTGACATGCCAGCCAGTGCACACACACACAGGGGCACAAATACAAGCACACACTCACCTGTGGACACACATGAACATCAGTACACTCAAACACTTGTGCCAGCCAAGCAAACTGAGCAGCACACACTCACCTGCATGTAAAACATGTCCAGAAATGCTCAGGCTGGGCATCAATTCATGTCTTTAATGTTTTGGCAGGACAATATGAGGTGGCCATGTTTGGATGGCCAGGATGTTTGATTCTGCCTTCTGTTTGTCTTACAGACTTTTGGTGCTCACTGCTACAAGTCTGACCATTTTGCAAATAATCCATTGCTCTATGAGTGTGTCATGTTATTATTAGACTTTATATGAAAACATGTGTTAGAAAGAACTTTACAAAATATACACTGCAGGGGCGATTCTAGAATCTGACTTTTAGAGGTGCTTAGCCCCCAACTTTGACAGTGGCTCTTGGCTTGAACTATGCAGTGGTGTCTGAAGTATTTCTAAAGTGTGTGTGTGTGTGGTGGGGTGGGGGGGGGGGCACAGTGGTGAAGGGTTCTGGGGGGTCCTCCCCAGAAATTTATGAATGAAGTAGGTGCCATTTCCTGCATTTTACTGAGATAAAATTTAGGGGTGCTTGAGCACCCCCCAAAAAGAGGCTAACATCACCACTGCACTGTTCCTTATATTTAAGTATCTAAGAGAGCTGTCATCAAAGATTCAAAAAATCTTGACTTCAAATTTCAAATGAAACTGTTCAAAGTATGTTTCGCTCAGAACATTTAATCTTAGCACAGCAGCTCTCACTGCTGTAGCAAGCCAACAAAACAAACAAAAAACAAACAAACAAACAAACAAACACATGTTCACAGGTAATCACTTGTTTAGACAAATTAAAATTTAACAACTAAGCTTCAAACTGCAGTACAAAAAAGTAAGTTTATTTCGGCTGTTCCCTTCTTCAGGGGCCACCACAGAAAACAAACTTACTTGAAAGGTTTGGCAATTTTTTTTTACGCTGGATCTCCTTCCTGACACAACTTGGGCTCAAACCCGCAACCTCAGGATTGCAAGACTGCGGAGAAGACCACCAAGCCACAGTCCACCCCCCCCCCCACACACACACTGCCTCGAACTGCAATATAAACTAATATAAAACACTATGAATCAGTCAAAACACTGAACATGCTGAAACAAATGCAAATGTGATTCACGTCATGTCCAATCTCTGTGTGCTGCATCGTTTGACACTAATTCACTTTGCATGCTTTCATTCCATCAAACGTATTTATTAGCAATCAGATTCAAGCAATAAAAAATAAATAATTGGACAAACAATTTTCTGAAAATTAAAAGAGGCAAATAGTAATGATCTGCAATTAGCCAGTTGCTTGAAAATGTCAGCTCCATCACAGCTGCAGTGCATTTCAAAGGCAGTCAGGTAAATCTCAGCTCATGATTAGGTCAAGCATGGTGGCAGTGTTTGTAGTAAACACTGTTCCGCTCCGGAGGCAAAACGTTCGTGTCAGTAAAGAATAATTACACCCTTCGACATTGTATCTATCATGTTAATCTCGGGCCGCAGCAGCCACTTTACTCTCGTGTTTGTTTAATAGCTCACAAGCAGCTTTTTATTGTTTCAAAGTGCTCAATAGCAAACCTGTAAATTCTCTGTTCAACATTTGCCCCTGTGGCATTGTGGTTCACCGGAGGTGAATGCTGAAATAAAGCAAACAGTCATTGATCTGCAATCAAAGATCTGGGACAGACGGTCATTTACATGTAGAGAAGTGGCCTATTAGGTAAACTGTGCTGCAAGGCATGTATGGAGTTTCATTTTTTTTAGCTCTGATTTGTTTTTGTTCCTGGTGAATAGCACATTTTAAAAATTGGACAAAACATTAAGAAAAAAGGTCACAGTTAATAGCTAATAGGTATGTGTACAGTCCACAACAAATCCAGGTTAATTATCTGGAGACAAACTTAAAACTGAGGTTCTTATTGGGAGGTAAAAAGCTCTGGGAAATCAAGCCCAACCACATATTGGCATTGGGTCAACTTTGCATCCATCCCATGAGTCCTGAGTGCTTACGTGTTGCAGCTTTTATTAAAACAGTTTATTAAATAGGCAATTGTATACTACATTTGTAGGCCTTAGAGTGGGAGATGCACTTATTTCTTTATTTATTGCATGAATATGAATAATTTACTGGTCAGCAGTTCTGGTTTAGGCAGATTCATTATTAACTTTGGCAGGATAAAAGTTTTTTTTTTTACACTTGGCACTTCTCCACAGCACTGATGACAGTCAGTCACTCTCTCTGTCGCCTGATTGATTACTTTATTTTTTATTTTTTTTCTGTCACTACTGCTAGTTTCACACTTCACAGTCATGAACTTGCTTGCACAGCATCCCTCTTTGAAAGTCTTCTGTCTCCAAAAACTCAGCTTCTTGAGAACTAATATAAAAGTAAATGTTGTAGTTCAATTACCAGTGTGGTCACTAATTCACATTATCCTATTGACACATTTCATTGTTTAGCTATTCATACAACCACAAACAGATGTGAAAGATGACCAACAGAGAGGATACATGCAGAAACATATGTGTGATGAAAAATGAAAATATGAGGTTTTAGTAATAGTGACACTATGTTAAATGTGTTTTTATTCAATCATTCCAGTCTTGTTAAGTTGTTTTTGTTACTTATTTCAGCTTTTCGCTCTTAAGGTGCCATCACAGCAAGCCATCCTCCTCCATCGCACTCATTCCTCTGCATCCTCTGTCTTCACTCCAACTACCTCTGTATCCTCACTACTTGCATCCATAAATCTCCTCTTTGTCTTTTTTTCCTGGCAGCTACATTTCTAACATCCTTCTACCAATATACCCACTGTCCCTCCTCTGGACATGTCCAAACCATCTCAGTCTGGTCTCTCTAAAGGCTCGGTTATACTCACGCTTTGGTCCGCAAGCTGGAGTGCGCGCACCGAGCCGTGCGGCTTCATGTGTTTACCGTGTCGCGGCTGTGTTTATGGTTGACGCACGGCGGCGCGTGGCAAAGTGCTGTTCTTTGAGCCTAGTCCACGGCGTCAACGGCAAAAGTCAACGGCAAAAGTCAACGGCGCGGGGCGCGGTGCGGGGCGCGGCGCGCGGCGCGCGCACTAGGGTTGCAGAGTTTCAAAAATTCGGAGGTGCGCGACACGCGCCATGACGACGCACGGGGCCAACGCGCAGGGGGCGGGGACTGCGATATCGCATCACTTCTGGCGTGCGCCCCCAGACGCGTCAAGTATAAATCTAGCTTACCTTTATCTCCCAGTTGTTCAACATGTGCTGTACCTCTGATGATCTCATTCCTAATAATATCCATCCTTGTCACTATTAAGGAGAACCTCATCATCTTAATTTCTGCCACTTCCTGTTTTTTCTTCTGTCTTTTTGCTAATGCCACTGTCTCCAGACCAAACAACATAGCTGGTCTCACCACTGTCTTGTAAACTTTTCCTTTGATGTTTTTTTGACACCCTTTTGTTGCAAATCCTGAAACTTTTCTCCATCCATTCCATCCTGCCTGGACTCTCTTTTGCACCTCTTTACCACATTCTCCATTTTCCTGGACCGTGGACCCCAAGTACTTGAAGTCCTGCACCTTTGTGACCTCTGCTCCTTGTAGCCTCACTGTTCCCCTGGCCTCCCTCTCATTCACACACATGCACTCTGTCTTACTACAGCTGATATTCATTCTTCTTTCAAGACAAGTCTCTTTCTGACAAGTCTCTTGAAATACTTAAAAACACATCACCACAAAAAGACAAAAAGTAAAAGACAATCAATTTTTGTTTCTTTTAAACACAAAACAAGCAGCAGTAAAAGATACATCTGCTGTTTTACAAACACCACAGTACTCGATTACACAGCCTTGATGGATCATCATTTTGATGGCCCCCAATCCAACCAGGACTTTTCCAGTACAGGCACTATAATGTGACCAGCCTCGAGTTACAAGCAATAAAAGAAACGACTTTTTCTCTATTTTTTATCGCATCTTCCAGTCCTGAACAATGGGCCGTTTGCCTCTGAGCCATTTATTCAGCTCTGATGTATGATTAGCACAGGGCAAATCAATACCATGTTGGATGATCTAAACGGAAGTACTGTGATTCTACCACTCCCCCACCCCCTCACCGTTAGACCGAGCGCTGATATTTGTCTGTCAGCAGTGACATGCTATCTCTGATGGGAGCACTGGGGCCAAAACACAGGTATTGATCCTGTCCACATTGATGACCGTAATGGTGGAGAGGATGAAGGAAACTGTCTGCCACCAGAGATGTAAGGCACTGTGAGGAAAGGTCTCAGAGTCAGAGAGATTCTTTATTGTCATTTGCACCACATGTGTTACACATGGTGTAAATCTGCAGTTATTTCCTAAACCTTTCTGATTATTATTATTATTATTTTTTAGGGAAATGTATACAAAATGTTGTACATTAAAATTGCTAAAACAACAACAACAAAAACAAACAATTCAGCTTAAATGTATGTAATTAAAAAAAAAACTATCTCTCAGTTGTAGATCTTGTATAAATGTGTTTGATTGTGTTCATTCTCCAAAATAGAGATGAGGTTTCATTATGCATCTCCATTTTGAATAATACAACATTTCAGGAATGAAGACATCTGTGTAAAAAATTATATTTGTCCATGTTTGCCCTCTGGTATTGTTTGTGCATGGATTTATCAATACATATGTAATGCCATAAAACAAAGATTGCAACTTTGTGATTCTAATTTTGATTGCAGGCACCTTGTTCTGTTTTAAGGGGCACAAAATTGCTGCTTTTCTTTCATAAATTCAAGTATAAGACAATATATTACAAGATGTTAGAATTTATCTTGACTCAAAGTCAAAGTCAAAGTCAAAGTCAACTTTATTGTCAGATCTGCAATATGTACAGTGCAGGACATACACAGGACCGAAATTGCGTTTCTCTCCCATGAGAAGCTGTCATTAAAAATAATTTAAAACATCATCTTTTTTTTATCAACCAAGCGTTGCACTCCCAAACAGATGCATCTTTCACTTTGTAACTTTTCTTCCCCAGTTCCTTTATTTATTTATTTTTTTGTAACACAGAACAATTTCTCATCTTGCATGCTCTCCTGTCTAACCACCTGCTGCCTTATCCAGGCACACATGCTGATGAATGATGTCACTCACTCACCTTCAACCTCTCACCAGTGACACCCAGCATATCAACATCGGGGAAACCAGCAAATCAATATTGTAAATGTTTTTTTGTTTTTTTTTTTAGATCAAACACAACTATCCGTACGCAAAAAATAATAATGTTTATTTCTAAGTCACAACACAAGCAAAAACTAATGTGCAAATTATTGTTGTGTTTTAACTATTTCTTAAACTGTGTCTTGTTTGATCTTTGACTATTAACGTTCCATGGTATTTCTGGAAATATTCATTCAACCTTTATTTAGGCAGGTTAATCTCATTGAGCCTCGAGGACTCATTTACAAGAGAGACATGGCTACAAACAAAGAATGATGACAACAGTAACAGTAGATTTTCTTTGGACAATCAACAATAGACAATCATAAGAGAGAAATACAGCTTTTTTTAAACAAGTTAAAACAATTATCTCAAAGTAGCAAAACAGACAGATTATAAGGCAGATCTATAAAATAAAAAACAGGAACATGTCTGCATTAGTTTTTGCCAGGATTCCAACAGATTCTTAAAGCCATTTAGAGAGGTCAAGGTCAAAAGCTTCAGATCTTTTTGTAAGATATTCCAGGAAGCAGGAGCGGAGTAGGAGTAGGCCCTTTTGCCAAGCTCAGTTCTCAAAGTACCTCAAAGAAATTGTATTTTTTTTTTTGTCTGTCTTAGTTTTTCAAAAATAGGGAATTGAAAATATCCTCTGTCTGTGCATGTCGATCACAATACTGTTTAAAATAAGTGAGGTACCAACTTCCATTTTGGAGTGTGGCTGCATTTAGATGTAAAACAGGTTTCTTTCAAAAACTGGGTTACCCCCAATTTACACTACATGCGTTTCGGCTCCGCTCCGCTCCGCAGGTCGCAGCTGAGCGTTTCAAGTCCAGTTTACACTACCTCCGCTCCGCTCCAGTCCGCCTGGATGCGCCGCTCCGAGACATCAAGTGATAAATAAGGAAGTCAGAACAAAACAATTAATTCGGTGGAAGAAGGAGATCTTGTTCACGAATGAGGGAAAACTGGAGCGTGAGATCGATAGGCGGATAGGTGCAGCGTCCGCAGTGAAGCGGGCGCTGTACCGGTCTGTCGTGGTGAAGAGAGAGCTGAGTCAAAAGGCAAAGCTCTCAATTTACCGATCGATCTACGTTCCCACCCTCATCTATGGTCATGAGCTTTGGGTTATGACCGAAAGAACAAGATCTCGGATACAAGCGGCTGAAATGAGTTTTCTCCGCAGGGTGGCTGGACTCTCCCTTAGAGATAGGGTGAGAAGCTCAGTCATCCGGGAGGGACTCGGAGTAGAGCCGCTGCTTCTCCACATCGAGAGGAGCCAGTTGAGGTGGCTCGGGCATCTGGTTAGGATGCCTCCTGGACGCCTCCCTGGTGAGGTGTTCCGGGCATGTCCCACCGGGAGGAGACCCAGAGGAAGACCCAGGACACGCTGGAGGGACTATGTTTCTCGGCTGGCCTGGGAACGCCTTGGGATTCCCCCGGAGGAGCTGCTCCAAGTGGCTGGGGAGAGGGAAGTCTGGGCCTCCCTACTTAGGCTGCTACCCCCGCGACCCGACCTCGGATAAGCGGAAGAAGATGGATGGATGGATGGATGGATGGAAGAAGGAGAACAACAGTAGAGACTGCCTTGCTGTTTGCATTTGTAGGCGTAGTCATAAATGATAGTTTGACAGCATTTTTGTACAAATAAATCTGTATAGAGCTAGGATTAGTCCGCCCGTGGTGATTTTATTTTGTAAATACAGATGTTGTGCTCGTTCCTTTTCCTGTTGGTGTGACGTAATCTTTAAAAGTTGACTCCGGCACAGCTCCGGCGTCCGGCAGAAATAGGATAGGTTCTAACTTTGACGGACTGCCGTTCGCTCGCCGCCGCCGTGCGGAGCCAGTGTAAACGCTCTCATTGATTATAATGGGTGCGTATTTGCTGCGGAGGTCGGAGCGGAGCGGAGCCGGAACGCATGTAGTGTAAATTGGGGGTTAGGGTTAAAATCCAAGAAGGCCACCGCCACATATAGGTTTTATATATAATTCATCAAATATAATCACATATGATGCATGCTCAATATTCCAGGTAGAAAAATCTAAAAAAGCTAAGTCTGGTCCTCTGGACATTCAAAAAACAAAACAAAGCAAAAAAATTGTTGAAACGTTTCGTTTTTTGTCCGAAAGACTTCCTCAGTCTGAGCGCTGTATTCAGCTCAGTCTTATAAATAGCACCCTCTCACAGTGGATCAACCAGTTGGCTGATGACAGCCTGAAACCAGCTGCTCACATGATCAAGGAGGACCATCAGCCTAACGATGGATCGTTAGCACCCTGATGGTTGTTTGCTATTCACAGAGGGCTGAGTGATACTAGCAATAACAGCATTGTAAGAGGGGGACAGTTGAACCCGGAGGCCTCCACCCCTGTTTAATGATGGACGGTTTCTTTTCACAAAGATGGCCTCCTTTACTCCTCTCTCAAACCATTGTTCCTCTCTATCAAGGATGTGAACATCTTCATCCTTGAAAGAGTGACCGCTGGCGTGGAGATGAGTGTAGACCGCAGAGTCCTGACCTGATGATGTTGATCTTCTGTGCTGGGCCATCCTTTTGGCCAGTGGCTGTTTAGTTTCCCCGATATAAGACTGATCACAGCCCTCCTGACACTGAACAGCATACACAATATTACTCTGTTTGTGCCGGGGGACTGGATCTTTGGGATGAACCAGTCTTTGCCGTAATGTATTTTGGGGTTTAAAAGCCACTGGGACGTTGTGTTTAGAAAATAAACGTCTCAATGTCTCTGAAACTCCCGCAACATACGGAATGACCACTGGTCTGGGTTCCTTCTTTTCACCTGATGGCTGGCTGGAGTCCTGTTTGGGTTTCTTCTCTGCTTTCAGGAAGGCCCAGTTAGGATATCCACATTTCTCTAGAGCCTGTTTTGTGTGTGATTTCTCCTTCTGTCTGGCTCCTGAGTTAGTGGGGATGCTGTCTGCTCTGTGATACAGAGTCCTGATGACTCCTAACTTGTGCTCCAAAGGGTGATGGGAGTCAAACTGCAAATACTGGTCTGTGTGAGTGGGTTTGCGGTACACCTCAGTTTGCCAATGTCCTCTATCAGAAACTGAGACCTCACAGTCCAAGAAAGCCAACCTGACATTTTTTACATCTTCTTGTGTGAACTTGATATATTTATCCACAGATTTTATGTGATCAGTGAAATTTTGGACTTCCTGAGATTTAATTTTAACCCAGGTGTCGTCAACATACCTGAACCAATGACTTTGTGGTCTCCCTGAAAAGGACGTCAAGGCTCTCTTTTCTACCTCCTCCATGTACAGGTTGGCAACAAAAGGAGAAACTGAAAGTTATGCACCATAACTCATGTTCCCTGAAGGAAGGGAACAAGGTGCAACATACTTGCTATGGAAATTGCTCCCCCGCGCGATTACCTGAAGGAATATTCTCACGCCTATACGGCAGGGGCGTCAACGCTGCGCCAGAGGCCCCGCCCTCTGGGTACTTAAGCGGCTGACGCCCATCCATCTTCCTCCAAAATTGCTCTTCACCGAGCTTTCAGCATTGAAAGGGCCAGATATGTTGCACCTCGTTCCCTTCCTTCAGAGAACATGAGTTATGGTGCATAACTTTCAGTTCCCTTTCAGTCTGGTCTCTCGGTGCAACATACTTGCTATCATGCGCGTAGGCAAGGGGGGTTCGGGGGGTTCGAACGAACCACCCACTTTTAAAGGAGAAGTTGACACTGCTAGACTAATGTTCCTGGATAGCTCAATGGATAAAGCGTCTGCCTTCAGTCCCAAAGCTCGTGGGATCAAGTCTCGCATGGTACAACATATTTTTTTTTTAATTCATTCCAAATTAAAAAAGCACAAGAAAACTATTTACAAAACAGCAAGGAATAAAACAATGCATTAAATGAAAGGAATCAGACGAAGAAAATAATCTTATCTGCCCCTTCTCAAACTATTTTTTTTTTCAAACACTCGATTCAAACAACTAATTTTACATTTGTCTTTTATTGGATAAAAAAAGTAGTTAATATGCCTGTGAAGAAAGAAGAATGTGTTAACCACAGGCTGTGGTTAACACATTCTTCTTTTTTTATCCAATAAAAGAGTGTTTGAAAAAAAATAGTTTGAGAAGGGGCAGATAAGATTATTTTCTTCGTCTGATTCCTTTCATTTAATGCATTGTTTTATTTCTTGCCGTTTTGTAAATAGTTTTCTTGTGCTTTTTTAATCTGGAATGAATAAAATAAAATAAAACATTGTACCATGCGGGACTTGAACTCATGAGCTTTGGGACCGAAGGCAAATACTTTATCCATTGAGCTATCCAGGCACATTAGTAAACATTGTCAACTTCTCCTTTAAAACAAACCGTCCCCCACAAAATTCTGGCTACGCCCATGGCTATGGTAACGTAATCTATTCACACCCTTGAAATGCTCAGTAAAATGCATGCTAGAATGAACGTCTGCCCTTTACCAGCAGGCATCTCAAGGCTACTTTCTACTGTGTGTTAGAAAGGATAGCCTGAGTGACGTCACACGCAGTAACATCCAAACTGTAATGCTTTGCAAAAGTGTTTAATGAGCTCCAGTTCGCAGTAGTGCAGATGTCTGTAACTGGTACACCCATGAACAATGACCAGGAAGTGTCCAAGCCCCGAGTGGAGTGACCGTGCACCCCAGAGGGCACCTGTTGACCTTTGCTACTGTATGCCCTTTTAATGGCCTCAGTCACCCAATGTTAAAGGCTTTGTTTTGATAGGGCCTTTCCGGTAGCAGGTGCTACAAAGCAGACTAACAGTTTATTTGTTTTTTTCCATTCGGCTGTTTTCTGCATGTAAGTGCGTAAAGCTCTCACGGGGCAGAGAGACTTCAGACTTTCCTGTTCTTGAGTGAGGATAGGAGCAGGTGGGAAGGAGGAGAGATCAAAGTCTAGACTCCTGTGGTTCAAAGTCAAGACCTTGGGAGTGTATGCGGGATTAGGCCTTAAGGTGACCTTTGACCCGTCAGGGGCGAATCTGGTACACATTGGATGTACAGACAATGCATGGAGGTCACTCACGCAGTTCGCCGAGCAAAGTGCCAGGAGTAGAGTGGTTTTATAAGATAACAAATCTATCTTAACCTCGCTCAGTGGCTCGAATGGGGGGGTCACAGAGAGCCCCCAAGACCAAGCCAAGATCCCAACCAGGGGTCAGAATCCTGCTGGGTGGTTTAGTCCGAAGCACACCTTTCATAAATCTTATTATGATTGGATACGCTCCAGGTGTCCTATGTCCCCAGCCTTCGTGACAGGCTGAAATAGCTGATAGGAAAACTTTAATCGTTGAGTAAGAACAACCTATTTCCAGTAAGTCCTGAAGGAAGGTCAGGAGCTGAGCCAAGTCGCATGCATAAGAAATAATATTTCTTTCTGAGCACCAAACCTAAAAAATATGCCACTTCTGTGCGTATAGAGACTGTGTTGACACAGCATGGGCATTTTGTATGGTTTTTACCACATTTTCTGGCAAGCCTGACACCATCAGCTTGTTCTTTTCTGCCAACAAGCTGAATTTTTTGACAGTTCCTGGCCTAAGCGGCTGGACTGTCCCTTCTAGTGACATAGTTTGGCCCTGAAGAAGAGCAGTTGGTGCATCCAGTTCCCCTCCAAGGGCCCTGGAGGCAGTGAACCCCTAGGGGTCAACCAAGTTGGGAAGAGGGCTTCCTTGCTGATGTGCTACCAGGTTGCTCTGCACGAAGGTAATCGAGGGCAGATGCAACCTGTCATCCGTATTAGGCAGAGTTGGAGCAGAAAGTCTATTTTCCCCCTCCAAGTTTGGGGTCATGGGACTGGGAGACTACGTGTTTTGTAAACGAGCAGACCTCCTGACTCCAATCCGTTTTTTGTAATGGTCTAGTTTACTGGTCCTTGGCTTTAACAGAGCGTCGGAACCAGGCAAACCGACCGTGGTTTGTGTTTTGCCCGTTGGGAGAATTTAGTTTGAGAGCAAAGCTGGATCAGCAAAGAGAGGAAGGTCACGTGCTATCTGATCACTGCTTGGACATTGCGTGTCCCTCATTAATAATAAGGGGCAGTTGCAACGTGAGAGCGTGAAGATGCTCCTTTTAGTTTGGCAGACTTTAGATTATTTGGTGATAGAAAGCCCAGTCCCCTTCGAAAAACAGGAAGAGAGATCTGATTCGACTCTGATTTGTTTATATGCACAGCAGCTTGAACACAATTGCTGCTGTGAAGGTGTGAAGCTTGTGGCTGCCTGTGGGCATCTGACGTGGCCCCCCCCATCGTTAGATTCTGTCGGCATGCCTCCCTGAGGTGCGGACATGTCACGTGTTCGCCTGGTTAGTGTATTGGCTGCCCCGTCATTCACAATGGAGCGGGGGCTTGAGCACGTGACCCTCCTCACCTGTCTCCGTGAGGGGTGTGGGGGGTGCTTGCAGACGCCTCTGTGTCTGTTTACTGCAGACGAATCAGAGGCACCCTGCTGGGGTTTATTGATTAGGCTAATACCCCATGGGCCGTGAGGGAGGGGGGGAAATGGCCCCCTCCCTTTATGACGGCTGGCAGGCCAGAGGGACCTGTTCTGCTGAAGTTATTTGTGTGTTGTTGTTTTTTTTTTTGAGAGTCAATAAAACAGAGAGGGGCTGTTTTATGAGCTTTATTCGTGCTTATGTGCAATGACGTACATGATTCTATGTCACTCACAGCAGAGAGAGCATGATTTGTGCATGCGATAGATTTACCAGCTTTTTGTACCGTGTTACAAATAAAGTCTGGACATGAAGGGATCATTCCCAGTACCACGTGGGCGGGTGATCGTGTAATGTGGGAACGTGGACCTGGTTCATCAGGCACGTTTCTGTCTGGTGTCCCGGTTCGCCGAGGAGGCCCTGTGTCTGACCGCCTGGCGGGGGACAAACCTGTTTTTGCTCCATGCGTGCTCGGTGCGAGTTTGGCCCGGCGGGGTTCTCTGCCGGCATCTTCTCCTCGTATGCTAGCCACTTCTGCGGTAGGGCACGCGTTGCAGAGCGGTGTCGAGGCTGCGCTTGTCTGCCTCCTTGGGGGGGCGAAGCTTCTCCGGGGAATGCCCACCCCGGAGAGCTTTGGCCTGTCTGCGCTTTTGGTCCAACTTGGTCTGAATTCGCTCCAAAGCTTTACCAAATAACCCCGTCGGCTTTATCGAGTGGTGGAGAAAAGACATCTTTTGTCTCTCAGGGAGATCTGATAAAGTCATCCACAGGTAGGGATGCACCAATCCACATTTCTCACTTTGGATCCGATACTGATACTCAAAAATTGGGTATCAATCGATAACGATACTTTTTCGACCCAATACCGTTCAGGTATACAAATCTGTATAATGAAGCTTTTAAACTAAGAATATTTATTTCAACATGGTGTGAGACATCCAATTAAGACTCTCTAAGCCTTATCACAAGAACCTCACAAACTTTAACAGCAAACAGGAGGCATGTCTTTACCACACACGTCCTTCTTACTCATGGTTCAGTTGGAAAAACAAAAAAAATGCTAAGCATGATGGGAAAGACAACATAGCCACTCCCCTTAACCAGTAAGGTAGTAGATTTTGTTGTCTTTCCCATAATGCTTAGCAGTATTTTAGTTTTGAAAACTAAAATACTGCTAAGCATTCTGGGAAATCCCGTTTTTTAGTTTTGTTTTTGACTGTGGCACTGAGTTGCAATTCTTGTTGAATTTGCTCAACAGATACAGATTTAAACAATACTGTACATTGAATTTACATTCATAAATTCAATGCATAGTTTAAATCTGTATCTGTTGATCAAAACCAACTAGAATTTTACAACTCAGTGCTACAGTCAAAAACCAAACTAAAAAAACAGGATTTCCCAGAATGCTTAGCGGTATATTACTGTTCAATTATAGTTTAAATCTGTATGCCTTGATCAAATTCAACAAGAATTACAACTCATATAGTGCCAGAATCAAAAATAAAACAAAAAAAAATGGGGACTGTGTTGATTTTCCATAATGTTTAGCTGTATTTTAGACTAGTGTTCCGGGCACCATGAGTCAGAAGGACGTCTGTGGTAGAGACTTGCCTCGTTTTTGCCATTAGTTTGTGAATTACTGTAGTGAGGCTAAAGAGTGTTTTCTTTGGGTTTAGCTCACACAATGTTAAAACAGCAGTCACAGAGCATGGTGCATTATACTGTTCTCTGACATCTAGAAAATATCAGAAATTTTGGCAGGTTGGTTCCGATATCCGATACTTGCCTTGTACTGGTATCTGATACTGGATCGGATCGGCCCCATCCCTGTCCACAGGTGGCGAATCTCGATGACAACTTCCGCCATACCCCTGCCTTGAGTAACAGTGGCTGTCCCCATCATGCGGAGCACAAAGTCTGTTGCCCTGCGGGCTTCGTCCAGCAAGTTGGCGGCAGCCTGCTTGTCCGTTGTTACCTGCAGCTGCTGCAGCTTTTCCACTAGGTAAGCTTGCATCAACGCGGACGCATTCATGGCGCACACCGCGAGTCCCTGAGCTCTGTAGCACTTCTCGAGTAGAGACGCTGAAGCTCGACAAGCCTTGCTGGGGAGAGTTGGTTTTGTCCCGGATTACTTAGGAGCCAAGTGAGACGTTAGTGTGTCCTCAATTTGAGGCACGTTAGCTATTCCCACCTCATCCATCCCGTCGACATCGAGGAACTGTGAGAGGGGAATAAGCATGGGGGCTCTTGGTTGAGCCCAGGTGTGAGTTAGTTCTGTGAGGAGTCCAGGAACACGGGCATCCTTTGCCTCGTGGCAGCCTGCTGCTTCGAGTAAAAATTGTTTCCTGCCAATCTCGTGACCTGTTGGCGAGGCGGAGGCTTGGGCCATGGGATGTGCAACACGTCCGCTGCTCTGTGGCACAGGTCGAACAGAGCAGGGATGGAAAAGTTGGTTTCTGGGAGCACAGGTACCGGGGTCTGGGAGAGATCTTCCCCCGATCCTCAAGTTCCACGTCTGCATCCTCCGCTGAAAATTCGCCCGAGGCTGAAATCGAGATCTCGTCCTCGTTCATCATGCCTCGGGTGTCGAGAACTCAACTGTTAAGTCCACCATATGAGCCAGCACATCAGAGTTGTCGCCCCATTCGACTCGTGTGCTGTCATGTGGGAATGAGAGGCTCCATGGTGTCTGCATCTGCTGGTACTGCTGAAGTGCCCATGGCTTTGGCGACGAGGTCAACCCGGTGCCACATCCAGCATCAGGCTGCAGTGTGGGCAAAAGTCGGGTGCATCCAGCGCTGTTTTTGCATGAAGCATTCCCAGGCAGACTGGACAGGCCTCATGGGTGTCCGTCGCCGCGAGGGAGAAGCCGCATCCGCTAGGACAGGCGCGCAAAGTTGGGTTTGCCGTCCCGTTGGTTTTCCTTGGAAGTCTCGCCTTTCGCTTTCCTTTCTCCGGATGCATGTCCGAGATAAGGCGAGCGAGTCCTTCCAGAATCTTTTTTCTTTTTCCTTGAAATGTCTCCTCCGTCGCGTCACTTTCGCTGGCTAGCTCGCTAGCAGTTAGCGAAGTAGCTTTTTTCTTGTGGCGTAGTTAGCGCCGTCGATCGAAGCAATCTGTAGAGAGAGGAGAAAATACTTTGGGGTTAAGAGAAAATGTGCCGGACTAGCTTTCGCTAGTCCAGCAATATGCAGGAATAATTCTCTGTGCGCTCTGTGCAGGGAGCAAGCTCACCTCAAGTTGAGCGATGAAGCAACAGAGAAGTCCCGCGAAGAGGTAGTTCAGGCTTAGCGAGGTGAAGGACAAAAAAGAGGAAGACGGATGGGCGTCAGCCGCTTAAATACCCAGGGGGCGGGGCCTCTTGCGCGGCGTTGACGCCCCTGCCGTAAAGGCGTGAGTATATTCCTTCAGGTAATCGCACGGGGGCGGAATTCCCATAGCAAGTATGTTGCACCGAGAGACCAGACTGAAAGGGAACTGCAGACCCCATAGCACACCCATGTTTCTGCCTATAATATTACTCCCCAAAAGTGAAGTAGGTTGACTGCAGGCACAGTTTCAAGAGTTGACACAGTTGCTCTGTGGAAAGTGTCCCTTACCAAAAAGAAGTATACTTTAAGTAAATGTTGTTAAGTATACTAAAGTATATAAAAGTATATGTCTCTAAGTGTACTTTTAAGTATACTCGCAGTTTACTTACAATATACCTTTTTGGGACTAAATTGGCCCATTTTAAGTTTATAAAGTATATACTTAAAGTATACTAGTAGAACACTTTTAATTAGACTTCCAATGTACTTATAGTGTACTACAAGTTCATATTTTAGTTGACTGAAGTACACTTAGAGTATACCACTTGTATACTTTTCTTTATACTCCAAATGCACTTGTTCAGTGGTGGGCAACGCTAATCCAAAAATTAGTTCCGCTATTTCTAAAGCACTAATTAATTTATTTAGGTCCGCAATTTCAAAAGCACTAATGTCTTATGAAAATTAGGGGAAGCTAATTCTAATCCGCTAATTAAATTCAACAATTGGTAGCAGCAAGTTATGCAATATTTGCACTACACTGCCAACTAGCGGTGCATGAACTGTTATACAGTAAGTTGTTTGAGTTTCAGAGTATTTAGTTTGGTTCTCTTCAACAGGTTTCACAAGGACAAAATGTACCCATTCCAAAGTCTGTTAGCTAAACTGCTGACATATTTGGCTGTTTTTTTTTCTTCTTCTTTTGTTACTTTTAGTACCACTAGATCGCATGTGTCAAACTCAAGGCCCGTGGGCCAAATCCGGCCTACCATAACCGTTTCTGTGGCTCTCTACACCCTAGAACTTCAAGATAACAGTTGTAAGCATGTTGCTCTCAGGTGATGGGTCCCCATCCCTACACTCCCTGGTCTCTCTGTTAATTGTCTTGCTTATCTCCTCCATTTTGTTGTCCAGGTGTTTGTGATTGTCATGCTGTGTGTTCATGTACCTGTATATAAAGTCAGGGATTTTTTAATTGATAAAGCTCTGTATATGTTGTATAACACAATCATTGTTCCACATTTAATCTATTGTATTGAGGTTTGGGGAAAAGCGTGCAAAACAATTACAAAGCCTGTTTTTATTTTACAAAAGAGAGCTGTAAGAGTAATCACCAGAAAACATTTCAGTCACCCATCAAACACCTTGTTTCTTCAGCTAAATTTATTGAAATTCCAGGAATTGGTAGAATATAGTATTTTATCAGTTATGTATAGGGCTCATAATAACACATTACCTTTAAATATCCAAAGAAATTTAGACAAAGTTATTACAATCTTAAAGGGACAGATATTCATCAAACCACAATTCAGAACCAGCTTAAAGGGACGGTCTACCTCAATTCAGGGAGTTGGATTGTGGAATGTTCTGGAGAGTGATGTTAAAAATGCAAAATCAATTCATTCATTCAACCTTTATTTATACAGGCTAGCCTCGTTGAGTCACGGGGACTCATTTACAAGAGGGACCTGTCTCACTCACACCAAACAACCATCCACTCTCACACTCACACCTAGGGTCAATTTAGAGTCACCAATCAGCCTAACAAGCATGTTTTTTGGTCTGTGGGAGGAAACCGGAGTACCCGGAGGAAACCCACGCATGCACGGGGAGAACATGCAAACTCCACCCAGAAAGGCCCCGGACCGGGATTTGAACCGGCAACCTTCTCGCTGAGAGGCAGCAGCTCTACCAGTTGTGCCACCGTGCTGCCCAATGTATACATTTAAGAAAAAGGTCAAAAAGGACTTGCTCAAAAACTATATATGATGTAGCTTAGTGTGTTTGTGTATTACAGTTAGAAAAATTAAGTAGAGTTATTCATTTTGTGATGTAGTTTGTGTATTACAGTTAGATAAATTAGTAGATTTATTCATTTTGTGATGTAGTTTGAAGGTTATCATTGGTTGAACAAACTGTGAAATAAATAAGGGGCAGATATAATAAGATTTCATCTTCTTTCTGCTCCTTTCATTTTATCCTACTTGTATTCTTGTATCTGATGAAACTGTTTTGTATTGTTCTTTTAAAATGAATGAATAAACATCAAATCAAATCAAATCAACGGCCCAGTCAGAGTCCAGAACCTGAACCTGAAACCTTCAGAGAGCTGAGCAGAAACCTCAAAGAACTGAAGCAACAATGGAAAGAAGAGTGGGTCAGAACTCCTCCAGAACCAGGAGAGAGACTGATGAAGTCCTGCAGACTGATGAAGTCAGAGAACCACAGAGGATTCTGCTGCTGAAGGAGGTTCTGTTGGGTCAGAGGCACAAGCTGAGGTTAAATTTTAATGATTTTAGAACTTGTTAAAGATCATCCATCCAGCTAACTGTCTATCCATCCATCCATTCAGCTAAAAGTCTATTCATCCTTGTATCTGATGAAACTGTTTTGTATTGTTCTTTTAAAATGAATGAATGAACATCAAATCAAATCAAAAATAAGTCTGTATCT
This sequence comes from Garcialebias charrua, assembly GCA_038048925.1. NCBI lineage: Eukaryota > Metazoa > Chordata > Actinopteri > Cyprinodontiformes > Rivulidae > Garcialebias > Garcialebias charrua. The sequence goes on along the minus strand of JBBPBX010017036.1, from coordinate 21,788 downwards.
CTGTGTTTATCATTGTCCTGGCATTGTCTCCTGTTGCCTCTGTCTCCTGAGTTCCTTGTGATTCCCTGAGTATGTAAGTTTGCTGCCCTGCGGACGCCATTTTGAAGAGTCCTAATGGTGAACTACTTTTTTAAATCCAGCAGATTTGACCATTTCGTGAAACTCTCAAGCTCAGAAAAACTTGTGCTATAACGTCAGCTATGAAATATATTTTTTCTCAGCAAAGAAATAATTGTTTTACCGTGTTTTGTTGTAAAATCCTGGCTTCTTTGGCCGTCGCGGACGCCATTTTGAAGAGTGCTAATGTGGCGAAATTCTATTTTTAAATCCAGACGCGTCGCGTAGGCCCTGAGAAACATCCATAAGTTCACCCTCCATGTTAAAAAGTCTTCGTCTGACTCTTCGAAAACAAGCAATAAGGCTGCAGAGTAACACACTGGCTGCTAACTGATAGAGAGAGCACACACCAAGAGACTGAGGGGGACGCTTTTTTGTGACGGACCACATCCGGCGCTGCTCGTAAATACGTTATTTCGTTTTTACTGATAGATAATTAGTTATTAGCGGTACTGCATTTTAAATAAAAATAGCATAAATCCGCTTATGAATTATAAAACTTAGTCAATCCGCTGTAAAGCTAACAGATTATTTAGCTACGCTACAAGCGGATTAGCGCAATAGTGCTACCTAGCGGTCGGTGGCCCACCACTGCACTTGTTATATACTTCTAGTTCATACTTTAGTTTATTACAGTATACTTAAAAGTATACCACTAGTACACTTTTTCATATACTCCCAATGCACTATTTATTTACTTCTAGTTTACAGTTTAGTTTATCATTTAAGTTAATTTTTTGAATTTCTAAAACGAATACCATGTTGTCATTGTAATTGTTAGATTACACTTGTAAGTTTGCTTAACAATACTTGCACAATACTATTGATATGCTAAAAATTATTTTCTAAAGTATTCTGAAAGATGTGTTTACAAAGTCATAAAACAAGGTCTTGAGAACTTCAATATTTTTATATGTTCTTTGGTTTTAGCAGGTCACTTTCGTAAATGAGCCCATGAGGTTCAAAAGATTTACCTGACTAAATAAAGGTTGAATGAATATAAAATTAAGGTGCAGCTCAAAAACAGTCTACAAAACAGCAGCGTTTAAAATGAATCCCTTCCAAGTTTTAAAAATTGAAAGGAAAAGGTGCACATTTGCATTTCAAGGTGTAAACATAAAGTCCAGAACACAATGTAAAAATGTGTGCATTTGCTTAAACAAAGCAAAAATAGTGTCTCCAACTGGAAACTGAAGTCTTTCCTTTTCAGAAGGCATCTTCACATCTTTGGGGGGGATAAGAAAAAAAACTTCACCGGTAGTTGTTTATGTTGTTGCATTTTTTTTCTTATGACTCTTCGCACATCTTGCACGGTGGTGTCAGGGATCTTTGCCTTGGTGTAGACTGAATGAAAAAAAAAAATACTCCAATGTTATGCCATTCTATCATCAGTTTCGCTTCTCATCCGAGAAGCTTTAGCTTCTCGGATGAGAAGCGAAACGTCTTCTGTTACAAATAAAGTCCAGTTGATCTTGAATTGAACGCCTTTTTGATTTATCATGTCCTGGACGACTGAGAATCTTCACCAGCATATCATCAGTGTAATTACTCTCACATCAAACATATCCTTAAAATATGTCTCTAGGTTTCATGAGTGATAAACAATAACTTATTATTAAAGGGAATCACAATTACTTTTTTAACATTTGACTTTATTTGATAAACTTTTATTTTAACTGTAAAAAGACTGTAGGGTGGTTTAGTTTTGTAAATTGTTTAAATATATTTTAATGTGTTAAAATATACACATGTTAAAATATACTTTAAAATGTACAAAACTAAACACCCTACAGTATTTTTACAGTCATTATTTTACAGTTAAAATAAAAAATTATCAATTAAAGTCTAATGTTAAAAGTAATTGTGGTTCCCTTGAAAAAAAAAAAACAAGTTATGCTCTCAGATATTTTTTGATTTAACAACTACGAATAATAACTTGCATTTAACTTTGATTGTAAACTTTTTTTATTATAGAGCACATAACCAAATCCAATCCAATCCATATGGTATCAGTGAATGGCATTTTTAGGTGACTGTATCAGAATCTGCATCATAAACCGTGAACAGAGCCTGGAACATTACAGTAATTTGTTCATGAAATTAGAAAAACATTAGGAATGTATTTTAGAATGAGTTTTGTCCTTCATTATATACACTCACCAAGTATAGCATCAAGCTTTGTGTTGTCCAAAGTTGGCTTTGACTCCACATCTTTATGAGCCCCCGATTGCCTCCCAGTCAAACTTCAATTGGCCAATAACTCTCTCCCGTAGATGAGCACTGCAAGATCTCCAACCAGCAAGGCTGAGCTGGTAGTCCGTAGAGACTTCACCTTTCGCCTTGGGACTTCTACATCATAGTCTGGCACAAGAGGCACCTGCAAAACACATGGATCTTGTTAACCAAATAATGATTAAACATTTATTTACAGTACAGTATTTGGAAATCTATAGTATATATTCATCTTTGCAATGAATATGCCTAAGCCTATTTTCTATAGCTTTATTGCATACCATCAAGGGGTATCATATCACTTCTTATCTATCATTTATGTGTGCAATCAAAAGATGTAGAAATAAATTGTATTGTAATGTTTCCCCAAATGGATCAATGACATACAGTATCCATGCATTCAGTTAATTACCATGTCATCAGGGTCAGACAACACTTGAACAGAGATGGGTGGAGCAACAGAGTGCCTGTACAGTTGGTGTTGAGTGGATGGAGGCAACGCTGAGATCCGATCGACACATCTTTCAACTGTTTCACAACTGCTGGAAGCTATTTCGACTGTTTCACAACTGCTGGAAGCTCTGTAAAAAAAAAAAAAAATATATATATATATA
>JBBPBX010017036.1:0-11203 GCA_038048925.1 Garcialebias charrua | reverse complement strand
TAATCTATTGCAAAGTCATGAATGTTATGTGTCTTTATTCATATGTGTTTTGTTGCTGTGTTCTGTCATGTTCTTTGTAGGATTGCAGACGGCGGTTGGGTGTGTTTGCCTTGTGCTCTTTTTGTGGATATTTGTTTTGTAGTCTTAAGGCCCCAGTATAGCTCTGCGTTCGGCCGAACGCCTCTCTACGCCGCTCGAACGCAGAGGCACAAGCATTTGAACGCGGGCACGAATGCGCCAAGCTCAAATTTTACGACCGCGAACGCAAGCGCGTTGTCGCACAGTAAACTGCCCGGCGACGGACTGTTTTGTATGCAACACAAATATATTAAATTCCCCTTCTTCATCCCTGATCTGGACTTTTCTTCTTTTTTTTTTGCCAAAAGTCAAGTGATCGCTTCCTCCTCCGCTGACTCCATGACTGAAATGATGAGGAAATGAATGAAATTGTCACAAGATAACTAAACTCGGGTCCAACGTGGTTGTGCAAGGTTCTTCAGATTTCCTGGTGTGCTGGACCAGCTCTCCTTGTTTTTAGTTTATTTTTTAGAACTTTTTTATTAACATATAAACACAGAACACCGCTGCGGCTGGCCAGGCTAGTGCCTTATTTTTTCCCCACCCGACCTGGCAATCAATTCAGTAGGCATGTCAGCAAATGACTAATCAGCTACCTCAATTTGTCCCGTAGGTAAACGCTCTGCCCTGCTGCTGCTCAAATGACTTCAAGAATTTGGAGCGAAAACGGGAGCATTTACGCAAGAACGAACGCAGAGCTATACTGTGAACTGTCTGCGCACAGCACGCGCGCGTGGTGCGGCGTTCAGCCGAACGCAGAGCTATACTGGAGCCTAAACTTTCTGTCTTTCCTTTCTTTGTATCAAAAAAGAAATCATAATGGTGTGAAGAGGATGGCTGTAAGGGAGGCCATATATAAAGGGGGAAAAAAAAGAAGGTCTGGCTGGTAAGGCACGTGAAATCAATTTGAACCCCACCCACTTGAACCGGTAATGAAAGTGGCTATGGAAACACAACATGTACTATACCAAGCAGAGTCTAACTGTGTTATACCAGTACCAAGAGTGACTATGCAAATGGGGCTATAGACATAGTACATATGTGTGAATGAGAGGGAGGCTGATGGAAAAGTGAGGCTACAAGTATCAGACGTCACAAAGATGCAGGACTTCCAAGTATTTGGGGTCCACTGTCCAGGAAAATGGAGAGTGTGGTAAAGAGGTGAAAAGAGAGTCCAGGCAGGATGGAGTGGATGGAGAAAAGTTTCAGGAGTGATTTGTGACAACAAGGTGACAGTAAAGGTCAAAGGAAAAGTTTACAAGACAGTGGTGAGACCAGCTATGTTGTATGGTCTGGAGACAGTGGCATTGACAAAAAGACAGGAGAAAGAACTGGAAGTGGCAGAAATGAAGATGTTGAGGTTCTCCTTAGGAGTGACAAGGATGGATAAGATTAGGAATGAGGTCATACGAGGTACAACACAGGTTGAACGACTCTGAGATAAAGTTAGAGAGGCCAGACTGAGATGGTTTGGACATGTCCAGAAGAGGGACAGTGGGTATATTGGTAGAAGGATGTTAGAAATGAGGCTGCCAGGGGGAAAAAAGACAAATAAGAGATATATGGATGCAATTAGAGAGGACATGGAGGTAGTTGGAGTGAGGACAGAGGATGCAGAGGACAGAGTGAGATTGTAGAGGACTCGCTGTGGTGACCCCTGAAGAGGGAAAATCTAAAAGAAGAAGAAGCTGGCAGTTTTTCAGTCTGTCAAATTCAAATTTTGTCTCCAAACTAAGATCAATCATAGAGCTATCTATGACAGATACACTATTAATTGTTCATACACGAACCATACTCCTAAAGACCTGACCTTTCTCCTTCATAGTTACTTTATTTATATCCAACATTATATACATGCATGTTTGTGTCCCTGAATACACATACATTTTTTATTTGTATTTCCTCCATCCTCATCTACAAAACTCAGCAAACTAAAGTTCATGCAGGTTTCAGGACGTAAGGTTCCAATTTCTTGGGTTTAAATATTCTAATGAAGCTCATGCACATTGGTGATGCTTGAGAGGCTAGCTCAGAATTGGTTTTATATTTTTTTATGATTGACTGCAGAGGGGAAACTGGTGGCTGAGAGGGAGGTGGGGGTAAATAGCTGTGAATGAGAGGGAAAGTGACTGAATGCTTCAGAGACTTGAAATGCAGAACTCAGAAGTAAGTTAACAGATGGTAGGGATAAAAAAATACTTCTCAACCTTTTTTTTTGATTTTGGAGTATTATTAAATGCAAGCTGAACCTGTACCACTCAATGAATGGACTTTGAAACAAAAGCAAGAGCTGCTTGAAGTTTTCTTCCTCCTGTACCACTTTCTCTTTATTTTTTCTTTCTTTATTTTTTGTTGAGAAAATGACTATTGCAGATTGCTTCACCTGTTTGTGTTCAGTGCATTCATATGTGGGGGAGCTGGGAACTACAGAGCAGCAGACTCCAAACAATCATTTGTCAAATGTAGAGCAGGTTTGGAAAAAAAAAGAAAAATAGAAGCCATCTTTGTTTAAATGTGACCGGCATAACCCAAGCCACAGAGAAGGGGAACAAAGTAAGAAAAAAACAAACAACAACACTAATCTTGCGAACCCACACATGAAAACCCAAGACACATGCTCAAAACACAGCTTCATCACTTGAGATTATGACTGTCCTTCGAGTTGTTTGATTGTAATTACAAAATGTTTCTAAAGCCAGCATGCAGTTGTTTTCACAGAGAGAAATTAATTATTTTTGTGTGGCCGTTGTAATGTCACAGATGAAGAGCACCCTGACCTGAGCTTGAACTCATCAGCTGAAATGAAGTTGCTCACTCAGCTGTAGAAGACAAACCCTAGTTGCGTCTCGTTAATCAACCCCATCATGCCATGAAAAGCCTCCTGGTGGAAATGGCTTCCACTCAGTTGCACTTTGACCCCAAGATACGTATGATTAAAGGGAGTGGGAGGGAGTTAACAAAAAAAAAGGACCCTGACATACTGTTTTTCAGATACTAAATCAAATAAGAGACCTAAATGATATGTCTTACCTTATAATGAACTTGGATGAGCATGCTTTTAAGTTTTACAGATTCCCATTTGTGTTATTTTTCTTTGTCTGTTGTGTCACAGTGTGTGCAAAGAAGCATTTTCACCCAGCAGTTATGGTACTAGTCAACTTGTGAGCATGTGTAGGGCAGCTGATAGAAAAAAAAAATGCTACATTTGCTCTAGCACAGTTTCCCAAAGATCTCGAGGCGTGCTTTAAACTCATTAGTGGCTCAATAAAGCACATTGCCTGCTGCCTTGCACACCATTGACTTGGACCAAGAACATTTTGATGAATGACAAAAATAAATACATTGTGAATGACTATCAGCTACTACCACACCTTATTTTGGCTCAATTTCTGTCAAAATTCAGTGAAGTATGAACATTTTAGTGTTGTTAATGATTAAATAGTGAGGTGGCCATCTTGAATTGGGTTGACTCCTAAAGATATCTACGTGTAGATGTACAGCCAATTACTTTGTACAGTATTATTTTCTTGCATTTTCATCTGTGGTTCATTTTCTCCCAGAAACCATCTTATCACCAGCAAACTGATTGGTCCACTATGGACATGTGCTACTTGTGGAACACAGTTTGTTTGTGGCTCCTCAGATTGATGAAGTCCTTTGGGTGAAAGACGAAACATATCTCAACAACAACAACAACAGCAACAACAAAATAAACTGTCCAGATGACCTGACTTAATTTGAAGATTGTTCTCAGTTACTACCATTTCAAGTTTTACATCAATATCTGTAAAATTGACTATTGTCAACTTTCATATGCATGCTAAATTGCTTTACTGAGGTGGCTGTATTAAATCAAGTTGACTCCAAAAGTTACACAGATGTACGTATCATCCCAGGGTTTACTTTCTAGGAGTTTCACTAAAATGAGTTCCCGGTAAATGATGGCATCGACAAAAAAATACTAATACTAAGACACGGGCAGAAAGTATTATTGCTTTGCCATTTGTTCAGTGGCTGGTGATAAAAAGGGGAAAGATGAAAAATTGTGTTTGGCAAAGAAGCATCTTCTCTGGCGGAGTTCAGTCAGCAGCAAGTAATCTAAGCTAGAAATAAATGCTTAAAACCAAATGGTTGTGTCTTAGATTGAGAAAACAAAACAGTTAACATTTGAGCCAACGTTTTTAAAAATGTTGACAAGCAAAACAAAAAAAAGTGCTCGTGCTTCATCAAGTCTGATGTTTCTAAATCACAGTTCTGAATTTTTTATGAGGCTGTTTTCTACACTTTCTAAGTACAAACACACAATTCTGAATAAATAAATCTTTGATTGTGAAATCCACCAAGTCTGCAAAACCATGAAAGCATTAGAAAGCAGATGTTCTTTGCGTTTTTGTTTTATTCATCATACCTTGTAAACTAAACTCCATTCCTTTGCCTTCAGTCTTGTGTTGTTGGCAGAGATGGTTGGTAAATCACTGTAGCCACCACCGGATGTGATATGGGGCTTCACAGCCTGCATATGGAAAAAAAAAAACATATTATGTAGCTGTCAAGGGGTGTTGATATAGTGAAGTCTTTAGAATTTTCTGGGTGTTGAAAGTAGATGGTTTTTGCTATTCTTTGAAACTCTAATAGGCGGAAGAGTATGGAATATGATCCCATTATTTTCTGACTTTGCACGAGCCAACCATATGATTTCCTCACCGCCTCCTAAACACGGTGAGGAAGGAAGCATGAGCAGAAACGAGAGCGGGAGGCAAGAGAAAGACAAGAGGATTGCTTGAGTCATTGCATTTGCACGCATTAGAGTTAGCAAGACTAATGTTTTGGAAAACAACAATGGGGAAAAGCAGAATGCCCCAAATTACTCCGTGTGAACGAATTAGGTTTGAAAGAATACGTTTACTTCTGAGGAGGAGCTCCTGGAGATGAATCCAAGTGGAAATTTTTAATCTCACAGTTGAAAACTTTAAAAGCTGTTTGTCAGATGTTCACCACGCTACCTGTAATCTCAATCGCCACAGTGTACGGTGTAAAAACTGATCACTCCTCCCACAGAAACTATACGTACATAAACTTTTACTGTTTGAGGACATTTACAACATGCTCTTCTTAGAGCCATGGTTTCCAAGTAACAGGCAAGCCTTTACAGGTTTACTTTTTATTCATCTGCACCATCTGTTAAAAAAACTAACGTGAGCTTCTTTTTTTTCTCCTCAAGCTGCTATATAACACAACATTTCTCCTCTTACATGAAACAATCAGTGAGCATTGGCTCAGGATAAGTGCAGCTGGATTGTTGTTTCCAAAGCTGCTGGGAGATGTTACAGTCCAAGCAATCCTTCACCTAGCCCTCTAGCACCAAATCTCTTTCAGTGTTTGTCATACACACCATTGTTGGAGTATTTACAAAGATTGAAGATTATCTTCTCCTTCAGTGAGCAAAGCATGTTTGCAGCAAAGTTTCACATAAATGTTTCATCAGGAAAATAAATTGTCATGATTTTAAGGTACACAATGCATTTTGTACTGGGCAAGACTTTGCTTTTTACCCTCCAAATTATTTATTGTTTTCTCAAATCCCACTGGCGCTGGCCTGACCTTAAACAACTTCTAATTGGCTGTGCTCCACTCACCACTGTGGATTCACCCTCCCCATCGGTGTGTTTTTGTCCCACAGCCTGAAAAAAGTATAGACACATTTCAACTCTGGCTTTACTTTTGTATGACATTTACTGTTTACACACACTAATTATATTTAAGAATATAATATATTGTATTAGTTTATTGGGTACCACTTTACAATAAGGCTCCCCTTATAGATGGCTAATAAATAGTTTTAGGTATGTTATTAATTCATCTAAACACTTTATAAATCATTAACTGCTTATTAAGCATTAATTAAGTTAGTATCTTGTAAGCACAATAAACATTTGTAAACCTATTTTTTAGCATATAATATTGTACTTTATCACTGCATTATAAGTATCTATAGTTAGATATACTTATTATTTTTACTTCTTACTATTACTTAGTAACTTAGTCTGAAATGTTTAATATACAAACTCTAGATGAAATTTATTGGTGAGCAGATCTGACTCGCTATTTGGTAAGAAATTGGTCAGTTATGTCTCTCTGTCACCCTTAATTAATGTATAATAAACAATCATTAATTATTTACAAAATGTTTATGAAGGAATTAATAACTTATCTATGCACCATATATTAGCCCTTTATAAGGGAGACTTATTGTAAAGTGTTTATTGGTTATTATAGTTTAAAGGCTCAGATTGTACAAGTAAAGTCAGGATTGATGTTTTACTCACTATCTGCTTCTTGCTTGAAGACAATGATGTGAAAAAATGGTCACCAGACTAGTAGATAAGTGCAAAAATAAGTCTGCAAATGTTGGATAACCAGTATAAAGAATCTTCCAAAAGCTGTAGATATTGAATACTTAAAACTACCAAAAAAGATTATATACATTTGTTTCGTCAAAAGACTCAAATACTGTTTTAAAATAATGGGCAATAAATATATTATCTAATGCAGGGGTCACCAACGTGGTGCCCGCGGGCACCCGGGTGCCCGCAAGGACCATTTGAGGTGCCCTCGGACCTGTTCTACTAAGCTGCATTTAAAATTTAATTTTATTCAGTTGTTATTCTGTTTTTGGTATTTATATATTAAAATGTCCATCTTAAAAATATGTTTATTATACATTTTTTTCAATTTATGCTTTGTTATTTCCGAGAGTTTATCAAACTGGTGCTCTTTGTATGACTCCGTACCCACGAAGTAGCTCTCAGTTTCGAAAAGGTTGGTGACCCCTGATCTAATGTATTCAAGATCAAGATGAATTGACAACAAAGGGTTTTGAATTTAGTAAAAATAATAATTTACAACATAATGTAACTGTAGAGTTGTAATTGTTTTAAAAATGTTTTTGATTAAAAAATCTTTAAGGGAGCTGTTTCAAAACTAGAAAACAACCTAATAAACCTAATTCTTATAGAATTGTCTGTGCTGTTTTTATTTACTGTTTGATGTGAGAACTCCTCAGTCATGGTGTTTTTATACTTTAACAAACATAAATAATAGAAAGGGAGACGATGGGGCTGCTGCTGCTGCATTTAAAACTATGTAATTACATGAACAATTGATCATGATATGTTATTAGGAAGGGAATGTGTGTGTGTGTGTGGGGGGGGGCACTGAATTCTTTGTAGGTTTGAATTTGATTCAAAGGCTTACAGCAATTAAGATGTTTAATTTTAAGGATTTAGGTACTAAGTCACACAACAAGAAAAAAATAACAATTATGGGTAGTGGCAGAAGTTTGAGGGTGAATTGGACTCCATTCAATTGTTAATACCCCCCCCCAAACACACACACACACACACACACACACACACACACACACACACACACACACACACACACAATAAGCAAGTGTAGTCTGTTCATCGTTCTTTAGTTTTAGCAGTTCGCTTTCGTAAATGAGCCCATGAGGCTCAATAAGATTTACCTGACTAAATAAAGGTTGAATGAAAATTAATGAAAAGTTAAATATACATATCCAGACAATATCCAATACTAGGATTTATTATGTATGGGTATCCAGAAGATATCCAATGCTAGGCTTTATTATGTATGAGTATCCAGAAAATATCCAATATGAGGATCTGTCAGATATGTATCTGGAAAATATCCAATACTAGGATTTATTATGTATGGGTATCCAAAAAATATCTAATACTATGATCTATCACAGATGTGTATCCGGAAAATATCCAATACTAGGATTTACTACGTATGGATATCCGGAAAATATCCAATATGTGGATCTGTCTGATGTGTATCCGGAAAATATCTAATACCAGGATCTGTCACAGATAAATATCCGGCAAATATCCAATGCTAGGATTTATTATGTATGGGTATCCGGAAAATATCCAATATGAGGATCTGTCAGATGTGTATCTGGAAAATATCCAAAACTAGGATTTATTAAGTATGGGTATCCGGAAAATATCCAACACTAGGATCTGTCACAGATGTATATCCGTCAAATATCCAATGCTAGGATTTATTATGTATGGGTATCCGGAAAATATCCAATATGAGGATCTGTCAGATGTGTATCCGGAAAATATCCAATACTAGGATTTATTAAGTATGGGTATCCGGAAAATATCCAATACTAGGATCTATCACAGATGTGTATCCGGTAAATATCCAATGCTAGGATTTATTATGTATGGTTATCCGGAAAATATCCAAAATGTGGATCTGTCAGATGTGTATGCGGAAAATATCTAATACTAGGATTTATTATCTATGAGTATCCAGAAAATATCCAATAGTAAGATCTGTCACAGATGTGTATCCGGCAAATATCCAATGCTAGGATTTATTGTGTATGGGTATCCGGAAAATATCCAATATGAGGATCTGTCAGATGGGTATCTGGAAAATATCCAATACTAGGATTTATTAAGTATGGGTATCTAGAAAATATCCAATAGTAGGATCTATCACAGATGTGTATCTAAAGAGTATCCAATATTAGGATCTGTCACAGATTTGTATCCGGAAATATCCAATGCTAGGATTTATTATGTATGGGTATCCAGAAAATATCCAATACTAGGATCTATCACAGATATGTATCTGGAAAATATGCAGTAGTAGGATCTTTCTCATATGAGTATCCAGAAAATATCCGATACTAGGATCTCTCAAGTATGGGTATGCATAAAATATTCTATACTAGGATCTATCGCAGATGTGTATCCCGAAAATATCCTATACTAGGATTTATCATGTATGAGGATCCAGAAAAATATCCAGTGCTAGGATCTATCACAGATGGGTATGCGTGGGATATCCTGTACTAAGATCTGTTACAGATGAGATCTCCCCGTATACCACCGGAAACATATTGGATATGTGGCAGATACGGACAATTTCATAATGTTGTATCTCCCCGGATATTAGGCCTTTTTGTCCAGTGTACGTTTGGGACAAGGGGAAAAAATATAGTAAAAAAGGGATCCTTCGCACTCCTTCCCACACCTTCCCACACCTTTGCACTCCTTCGCACTCCTTCCCACATCTTCCCACACCTTCCCACACCTTGGCACTCCTTCGCACTCCTTGGCACTGGCACTCCTTAGTTATTAGTTATTTAGTACACAAAGAATGGGATTAACAATAACATTTTTATGGGTACCAGCACACATTGGGATAAAAGGAAATGAGACAGCAGATAAGATGGCAAAGAAGGCAACTCAAACTCAGATCAACTTCACAGTAAAAACAAGTAAATCAGAGGCAAAAAGTATCATTAAACAAAGACTGAAGAAAGAATGGCAGAAAAGATGGGATGAAGAAAGTAAAGGAAGATGGTTTTATGGGATCAAAATGACAGTAGGTGAAACACGAACTGGAAGAAGGAGCAGAAAAGAGGAAAGATTAATAACAAGACTAAGATTTGAACACACAGGACTTAATTATTCATTATTTCAAATAAAGAAACACAATACAGGCAAATGTGAGCACTGTGGACAAGATGAAACATTGCAACATGTTCTACAGGAATGTCAAAACTATGATCAAGACCGTGAATATATGAAGAGAGAATTTGAAGAGATAAAAGAAAAGTTTAACATAATAGCTGCACTACAACATAACTTAGAGAGTAAACATATCCAAATTATAATTAGATATTTTAAGAAAACAAAGTTGTTTAATAGAATTTGAAATACATATAGTTTAATCAGGCGTACACATAGAATTATCCCATGAAGAACCACACTCCATACCAGTGGTGGCGGTAATGCACACCTAAAGTGTTTTGCCAACCGCCATTAAACCCCATGAAGAAGAAGAAGAAGAAGAACGGTGTGCGCATGCGTGAAGTAATTCGTAATCGTCTTTTCGTGGGCTCAGCAACAACAGTAAGTAAAGTTTTGTAAATCACATTAGTTAATAAACCCGTGACAAACTTTGAACGATTATTTTGGGGCGTACACTGCAAAAACGTAAAATCTTACCAAGTATAATTTTCTAATTTCAAGTCAAAACCTCTTATCACACTTAATATAAGTCAAAAACATTTTTCTAAGTAAGACATAACAACTTGTTTTGAGACAATGCATCTTGAAAATCTTGATAAGGCAAAAAGTCTTGAAAATATCTTGTTTTGAGTCATTTCTTATTTGAAACAAGCTTTTCTGACATTTCATAAACATTTGCAGTTGTCGTGAGGTTTGTAAAATGTGAAAAATCTTGTTTCAAGATAACAAACTAACTTGAATTAAGACAAATCTGCTTCTTTGATCAGCATGCCCACTCAAAGTATTAATCATTCTATTTTTTATATAGGTTCTCTTTAATTTTGGACAGACTCCATTGTCCTATTACAATTTCTTTAAACCAATAGTTCATTAACATTTTCTACATTGTATTTTTTTCCAAGGCTGAATACTACATAAACATACCTACTGTGCAGTTTATATTAAAGAGACAAATAATGCAGGTTCATTTCACATATTTATTTTAACATATAATTTAACATATAATTGATTTTAATAATATAAATATGTGGTTAGGACAGATTAAACGGCCGTGGGGCGGCCGTGGCGTAGTGGTAATGGCAGTCGTCCCCCGATCAGAAGGTTGGAGGTTCGAATACTGGTTCCCCACACCATGTGTCCTTGCGTCCCCGGGCAAGACACTTAACCCCGAGTTGCTCCCGGTAGGACTGGATGGCGCCTTGCATTGGTCTGCCGCTACCAGTGTATGAATGTGTGTATGAATGTGTGTATGAATGGGTGGATGGTTGGTATTGTAAAGCGCTTTGGGGCCCCTCATAGGGGGCTGGAAAACGCTATATAAATAAGCTTCATTTACCATAAACATATTTTTCTACGTTTGAGACAAGGGGAAAAAATAGTAAAAAGGGGATTTCTGGGTATGGGCTCTCTGAGGGAGGAATCAATGTTAACAAGATTAAGAATAGGTCATACAAATCTGAACAGTACTTTGTTTATTATAGGGAAACACAATACATGTAGTGGACGTTGTGACTTTTGCCAGGATACAGAGTCAGTGCAGCACT
>JBBPBX010017035.1:4253-31310 GCA_038048925.1 Garcialebias charrua | reverse complement strand
AACTGGAGCGATCTAAAAGTAGGTGCTTCATATTAAACAAACAGATGTGTTCAGACACAATCAGCAGCATTTTCATGAGACACTGGAACAAGGATGTATGCAGTCATACAATAAAAATGGGCCAAACATACTAGGACATTCACAAACCAGCAGATAAAATAAAATAAAGTTATGCCACATTTTTGTTTTGATTCTAATGCTTAGGATTTATTTTGTTTGTTTGATATACTTCTTGAGCAAAAAAAAAAGTAAAATACAAATATTTTGCTGCAACAACTTTAGCTTGAATAATATAACATCTTCAAAACTCATGGTATGCATCGTTACGTTTTAAACTTTTACTCATGTATAGGTTTTTCCCCTAGATTGTTGAATTGACAGAGGTAAGTTTAACTGCTGTATGAATCCTGTTATCAGTCAGATAGGGGTCTGGACTTAAATCCACAAGTAAAACTGTCCACATGTATAGAGTGCAGTATGAAAAGATGCACAGTCACAAATTAACATCAATATTTTGGTTGATTTAGCTTTTAATAAGAAAAAATGTATAGTATTTTTATTTATATTTTCACCATGCTATTCATACATTTAAAGGTACTATCTGCGATTTCTGCAAAGCCCTGAAACTTAGAAAAATTTTGAACAGAGACCGTTCTCCCTCCTCCCCCTTGCACTCTGGGTGACCTGCAACTCCGCCTCCTTAGCTCCTCCCCCACAGCTTGGCTGTCTCGTGAACGCGCATGCTTGTAAACACAGTTGTAATGGCGTCGGCTCAGTCAAAACACCGGTAAGGATAGACTATTTGCTTCTCAAATCTTTGCGTATTTGTAATAAAGTATCGTAAATTATGTATAACCCTTTCAATAAGTTATGTGTAGCTCTTACTTTGTGTTACATTTTATCTGTGTTATGCATCTAGTTTTGAAACATTGTCGATGGGCTTCCGATGAGGATTTTACACCCAGAGGTGTACTTCTACGTCCGAAGAAGAGGAACCCAGGATGTTCTCATAGTCACCATGTTTTCATGCAAACATTAAAATGATGATTGGATGAACAGTACTGTTGCTTTGTCTTATTCTTCATGAACATGCAGTGAAATAATTTTCTATTTGAAAGAACACAGCGACAAAATCTTTTTTATTTATTTATTTAGACAATAAATACACAAAAAACCTAAATAAATATGTGACAAGGATCATCAAACCGTTACATAACGCAGACTTAAATAACCATAAATAAAGCACTGAGCATCCACCCTGATGTTAAATACTCTGTTGTGTACTTAGTTTGATTTAAATAACTTTTTAATAAAACTGGACAGAAATTAAACAGAACTTAATTAACTCCAAATTCTTCCAAACCTGCAGCCTTCAGGGCAACAGAACAGCAAGCAGGGCCCAGGTGACTGATCTGGTCTTCACTTAAGTGGGTCAGGTCAGTAAATATGTGCAGCTTCTCCAGATTGTCAGCTTGTCCAAACATCTAAAGTCCATAGAGAACCACCTGATCTCCACTCTTTCATTTGTGTATATATATAATATATATATATATATATATATATATATATATATATATATATATATATATATATATATATATATATATATATATATATATATATATATGTATATATATGTATATATATGTATATATATATATATATATATATATATATATATATATATATATATATACAGGTAGTCCCCGATTTACGAGCGCTCTGATCTGCGAGGTTCCAGACTTACGAGCTGCGAATTTTTGGAAAAAACGAAAAAAATACTGAGTTTTCATGTGTTTTTTCACCACAGTTAGTTAGATAAGCATATGAACACACGTTTCCGATCATTTTTATGCACTCATAAGCAGTTTTTGGATGAAAATAGAGTGTTTGTAGTCGCGCTAGCGAAAACCGTTCCAATTTACGAGCGAAATTCCGGATTTACGAGAGAAATGGCGGCCGTTCCAAATTACGAGATTTCCGGTTTACGAGCGCCTCGTTGTAACGGATCTCGCTCGTAAATCGGGGACTACCTGTATATATATATATATATATATATATATATATATATATATATATATATATATATATATATATATATAAATATATATNTCTGCTGTTTTTAGGATTATTTCAACTGGCAATTATTCAGGCAACTAGGTTATAATAAAATGTATGAATGCACGAATAATGTAGGCAATCTCTTTGTTTTGTCTAAAATGAGGCGCCACACAGCCTTTTCTTCTTGATATTGTATATAAAATATACTGATGCTTCAGTGCTCGTCCTATCAAAACTGACAATGAGGTGAATACATAAAAAAATCCCCCCTAAAACAAACAAACAAACAAACAAAACAACTACATGTTTAAGAAAAAGTAACTTTAAAAACAGTGCAATGGTCTCTGGTAAAACTTGACTGCATTTCAGATAATACGTATATCTTTCAAGTTCAACAACAAAACCCATTTAGAGTGCATGAATGTCACCTAGGAAACTAGTGTTTATGCTTGGTTATTGCTTTATTAACTTATTAATTACATGTAATTGGAAAGATAAAATTACACTCTGCTTTCACATTGGACAAATGTGTGGTCTCTGACTCTGTTTTGTACATGATGCCTCGGAACCTTTGTCCTGGCTCAGAAACAGGAGGCACTTTAAGTGTGTCGTACAGACCGGAAGTGTGCTTGTCGAAGTCACATTGACCAAAAATCAACGGTCACGGCTAAATTAGGTAAGTATTATACGGTTTAAAAGCATGTTGGTTGTATAAATCGTGTTATCCAGTTAAAAAGAGAACTAAAATTCACATTTTGTATTACTGTATTTTAGAATGTACCTATTTTTCACGTCAGCCACTACTAGCTGAGCTAGCACGATTGTCAAGGCCAGCCGCCGGCAAGTTGAAGGAAAATACTTTTATTTTTAAAAATATGCTGACGTATTTTATTTTTAATGAATCTATAAACGTGGCGTAACGCCCTTTATGAATAAATTTCATTTTATGTAAGGTGTCGATTATTGTTCATTCATTGTTTGCATCGACACTTGTCTTTTATCTTAATGATTTGACACCCAGATTCATCCTTGTTGTGTTTTCTTTTATGAAATAAGTGCTAAACTTTAGAGAATATATGTAGCTTTAAGGTACGAACGATAAGTTTTGTTGAAGAAGCCTTTAGACAAATAATCAGACTATTGAAGACGCCAGTGACACCTGCAGGTGAAAGAGGCCAACTTCTAAACTTTAGTTCACGTTCAAGCAGGTTTTATTGTCATTCGCATCACATGTGGTACATGAGGTGGAACGAAATTGTGTACACAGGGTCCCAGTTATCAGCCTATCATGCCAATGTAGACATCATCAAGGGTGGCTGTGGCTGAGTGGTTAGAGCAGTCGTCCTCCAATGCAAGAGTTGGGGGTTCGAATCCACCTGCAGTCACATGCCGAAGTGTCCCTGGGCAAGACACTGAACCCCTCTTTGCCTCTGATGTGTGTCCCATCAGTGTATGAATGTGATAAAGCTCTGATTAGTCTCTTTGGAATGGTTTTTTCAATTAGCTTTGTAGAGTTCTAGTAGAGTGCTGTATAAATGGGTAAATGAGTACACAGATGGTGTTGTAAAGAACTTTGAGTATCTGGATAAGATAGAAAGGTGCTATATAAATGCAGTCCATTTATCATCTGCTTCATAAATATCTACAAGACAAGTACTGTACAAGAAAGACACAATAAATTCTGTGTCCTTATGGCCGCTTGCTATTCTCAGCACTAACGATCGGCTGATATCTAAAAAAAGCTAAGTGTTGTCCTCTGGACATTCAAAAAACTAAACAAAAAATGTCCAGAGGACCAAACTTAGCTTTTTTTTTTCTCCCTGGATTATTGAACATGCATCAGGGTGTTAGGCTGATAATTTCCCTTTTACATGTGAACAGCTATTTCTGGGTGTCACCACCTACTACTATGAGAAGGTGCTATTTATTTTGCAGCACCTCAGACTAAAGAAGTCTTTTGGATAAAAGACAAAACATTTCAACAAGAAGAATCTGTCCAGAAGATCTGACTTAACCCTGTTACATTTATCTACCTGGATTATTGAGGATGCATCAGGACATTTTGAACAAATATATTTTTTGGTCCATAAACTTGATTTCAATATTAACCCAACAACTTTCCCACTGTTTGGTGTGTAATTTTTGTTCAAATGTTTTGCTGTGACTGCCAAATTTTTGCTCTTGCCTGCAGGACATCTGGTCATTCAACCTACCATCCCTCATGACTTTGTTTGGTTGATCATCAATAATGTTTGCCTTGAAGATTGTCACACGGTTCAGTCATTTGAGTAGAGCAACTTGTAAGTACAAACAAAAATGTCTTCTTGTGTCTTCTATTCTCTGTTTCTCCACTAAATGACTTGTCTGCATTTCGGCTGTATCCATGTTCCTCTGTACCCTGTAACCTGGTACTGTTTGAGTATCATCAATGCTCCAGGTGAACTTGTGTGACATGAAAACTAAGGCTGGACAAGTAAAGTCTCATCGTTAGATCAAAACTGAACTTAATTTGATAAAAATAATAAATATTTGACATCTTCAGTCAAACAATTTTTAAAACCAACAATTTATCTTCAAGCATAAACAAGACAAGTAAAATCAAAAGTGTTTGGTTTGGATTTTCTAAAAGCAATAAAGAAAGCTAAAAAAAAACACTTTTCCACTATTAATTCTCAACCTAGTTTTCTCATTTGGTTAATCAAGTGGTTGTCTACACATTTTGATGATGTGCTTGCATATAAACTTAACATCGTGAAGGTTTTTCTGTAGGGCTGTATGCTGTAACATCTGTTTAGGTTCTTCCTGTGTGGTGCATCAACCCCTCCTCTGTTAATGCAAAAACATGTAGAGTCATTGGCATTAGCAGTATTTTCCTCAGTGAGTGCAGCAGCCTGGCAGCCAACAATAATATGATACATGTAGTTAAAGTATCTGTCACATTGTTGCATACCTGCCTTGTATTTCTAGGACATTAAAATATGAGACTGTAAGACAAAAACACCACTTTGCCCCTTTATTTATCTGATACTGTCGCACACACAGCATGATCTCCAGCAATACAAGGTTGTCACAGATTAATTTGTCCTGTATTAATGAAAGTAGCAATTCTGAAACAACACATATAGATATAGATAATAGGGGTGGGCGATATGGCTCAAATATAATGTGACATTTCAGAGCATTCTGATGATAACGATACATGTTGTGATATAACAAAAAAAACAGAAATCATAGTTATTCATTTGACAAAATTAACTTAAAATGCTGCTTTGCAGTATTATATTAAAAAACAAGGGTTAATTTTAATGAAATTACTTTATTTAGCAAAGTATTCAGTCTCAAAGTATAAAAATAAAAATGACCCCACTGTTATTTAGATTGGAAAAGTCTGCACAAAATGTAGATCAACAAAATCCACCACAAAAACTATAGTGCAGGTGAAGTTTCCCAAAATAACTAAATAAAATTAAAGCTTAAGATCCATTGAGCATAAATGTAACATACAACAAAATATGTTGCCTTTAAAGGCCGTGTAAAGTGAATTTCAATATTTTCTTCAATAAACATTATAAATGTCATAATTGTAATCTTGTAAATGAGTAAAAAGTCTCAAAATTGTAGCTCAATTAATTTTGGAGTTATAGATCAAACTGTGTATAACGATATGTCTGTTTCAGGATTTTTTAGGCGTGTTTTAAATGTGACCGCGTTTCGTCACGCGGTCTAGCCCCACCCCCTGCAGCTCCAGCCGTATAAATTAGTTCTTCGCCTCGGTGGAGCCGTTCACTCGCGAATCGCAGATAGCATCAGATAGCAATAGCTATAGCTCCTTTTTTGCTAAGAAAATGCGACAGGTCCATTGCATACTTAGTTATCAACGTGATTACTCTATATTTTAATCACCAACACAGACCCCGCATGCGATGTGACCGGGTCGGACCGGGTGCAGCGAGTCCGCTCATCTTCTAAAATAGCGCTTATTATTAAACACATAACAGCGGAGTTATGAATTATAGTTGTGTCCTCAACTTTAAAAACAAAACCAGAGTTGTTTGTGCACTAAAAACAGCGTAACTCTTGGAAAAAGGAGCTGCTGTTACAGCCAGAACTCAGATAAAAACAGAGCAGGTTTACTGGATCTCTGCTGCACCTGTCTGCCTCTCCACACACAGCTCAGGCTGTGAAGAACGATGCCGACCGTCACAGTGGTCACTGTCTGACTCAGAGTCTGAGTCTGGCTCTGGAGGTTCAAATGAGTAGGGCTGGAGAACTCCAGCCTTCGCGAACATCTTCAGGGTGCAGGACACGGGCGCAGTACTGCGCTGAAACCACGCCCACGCGCTGACACGCCCCCAGCGTTTCAGACCAGGGCACAATTATGTTTTTTCATTATTTTTGAGACTTAATTTTATAAGGTAAACAATGTTTTTAATCAGTCAGATTTATATGGGTGATTAATAACACATATTTATGCCGTGTGACAAACTCAAAACACACATTTAATTTTACTTTACACGGTCTTTAAATGAGCTATAACTTCCAGAACTCGTAACAAGGTGATCAGCTGACCCTGAAGTTTGTTGGTGTTTCAGTTTCCTCTGTTCCTACAGGAATGATTCATTTCTCTGATGCTCTGTCTTTGACCACCTGCCTCTTTTCTTGGTCCATGGACTTTCAAAGTCAAAGTCTTTGGACCCATGGCTCAAGAGACACAGCTGAGCTGCGCGTGTTTGTACCGGCAGCTTAGAGCGGGGTGGAGACAGACGCAGCTGAGCTGCGTGTTGTTTGTTTTTAGCTTTTTAGCTAGCTAGTATTGTGTGCAGCTAATAAGTGTTACACCAGTAACAACAGGGGGTGGGGGGTGTGCAGTTCAGTTCGGCACGCTCGGTTCTGTTATCGGGGCAGGGTGCCCCGCTTGTATATTGGCAGGGGAAACACTGCCGTATTTACGTCATGAAATTAGCATATCATGATATAATTTATTTTCCCGGGCAAGCTTTTTTTAAATGGGTATTATCGTGAATGATATGATATGGCCCATCCCTAATTGTTGCAGTGACCCAGCAACACATTACACCAGGGGTCACCAACATGGTGCCCGCGGGCACCCGGGTGCCCCCAAGGACCATTTGAGGTGCCCTCAGACCTGTTCTAAAAATAGCACAACTCACTACTTAGCTGCATTTAAAATTCAGTTTTATTCAGTTGTTATTTTTTTGTATTTATATACAGTATATATTAAAATGTCTATTTTAAAATATGTTCTTAAAGGGGACCACATATTCAAAATTCACTTTTTAATGTTTTTTTTACTCAACTTTGGGTATTTACTTCATAAAAAAACAGTCCTAAGGCCAAAAAAATGCACCCAGTGGTTTATTTACTCTAAGTAGATTTAAGAAAGTTAATTCTCAATAGTCCAGGTATCAAATCCGCTCATTCTCAATCAGTTCATCTGGACAGTTTCTTTTTAGCAGAAACGTTTCACCCTCACTCCAGAGGGCTTCCTCAGTCAGAGTAGTCCAAAGCACACTGAAGTTAACCCACCAAGTAAGCAACTTATGTGGACCAACCAGTTTGCTGTAGCCAAGATGGTTTCTGGGGGTGTGTCCCTCGTCGACTCCTCCCAGGCAGGCAGACATGTCCAAAGTGGTTCAAGACAAGAAAGTTAATTCTCAATAGTCCAGGTATCAAATCCGCTCATTCTCAATCAGTTCATCTGGACAGTTTCTTTTTAGCAGAAACGTTTCACCCTCACTCCAGAGGGCTTCCTCAGTCAGAGTAGTCCAAAGCACACTGAAGTTAACCCACCAAGTAAGCAACTTATGTGGACCAACCAGTTTGCTGTAGCCAAGATGGTTTCTGGGGGTGTGTCCCTCGTCGACTCCTCCCAGGCTAAGTAGATTTATTTTACTGTGACAAGATAGGTTTCGTTTTGAAATCAATTGCGCTTGTGACGTCACAAGCGCCAGGACAACCCACCTCAACCCTGAGTCCAGCCCCTCACCAGCAACCCCTGGTGCGGCTCCACCCACTTCAGTATAAAAATACGTGACGTTGTTTTTCCTGATTTCATGGCTAAAAATGTCACAGAGTCTAGCCAGCTAACTCTCTGACCCTCCTGGCCCAGATAATGGAGTGCGCACTAAGCAGATTTAAAATTGATAGTTTTCAGATAAGATGGGACGCTTGAATGAACAGCGATGCAGCATGTTGCTGTGTGTGTGTGTGTTGGTTTATGTGTCATTAGCAGGACAGACTACGTACCGATAAACCTCATTGACAAACCTGTGTGTGTGTGTATGTGTGTGTGTGTGTGTCGGGCCCGGCGCGGCCAGCTCGCACGCACAGGGAGAGGGAGGGAGATATGGCGTCAGAATAAAGGCGCTCATCCCCATTACGCGCGCGGGGCTGATTTGCGCTCGCGCGAGAGTAATTTGCTCCCTCGAGGCATGTATTTGCTCTCGCGAGATCAGTGTTTGTTCTCGTGAGATCTGTCTTTATTCTGACGCCATAGGGAGACGTCTACCTCCAGCTCACGCGCACAGGGAGAGAGAGGGAGACGTCTACCTCCAGCTCGCGCGCATCAGGGAGAGGGAGGGAGACGTCAGGAGGGAGTTGGACATTTATTACAGGAAAAATTAAAAATGACACGACAACTTGTACACGTCTGATCTGTCCCACACAATAAATACGTCGCGGTCCAGTTACAGCTCAGCGTCACTTCAGACATCCTCGTCTGCCTTTGGAGGGCGGAGTTAATGTAAGCAGATCTTTGAAGGGCGTGCCACGAGATCTCATTATCATAAACCGGTCGTTCAAAACGAAAGTTAAAAATGGCAGAATTAAAAAGGGTATAATTGATTATCTAAGAATTATTTTGTGTATTAAATTGAATGAACACTGTCTGGTAACCCCAAAGACATACCGTAAAAACCGGTCTATAATACGCAGTATTTTTGCTCATTTGAATGTCCAGCGTATTAAACACCGAAGAGTATTATTTATGGATTTTTCCCCATATTTTTAGACTCATTTTTCGCTCTGATTCTTCGTTTTTCATTTTTGGCGAAAATGGTGCAGTACCAGTTTCGGCCGCTATACGGGCGCTGTAGGCAGCAGCCAGCAGAGGACTCAGAGAGTGAAGAGGAAGAGGGGCCACTTCCAGAAGTTTCTACTTGCTGTGTCCGAAAAAAGCCTCCTTTGGTCGGACTGATGACTCTGTCGCTGCCCGCTCCCTGCTGTGGATGTAGCTGTTTTTGTTTGCAAGATACCACTCATAAACCACACCGCGGATTTTTAAATCCAGCTGATTTCACATTTGGTTCAGCTCAGGAGCCCGTCTGCTATAGTGAGGTAAGAAATATATTTTTAAGCGTTTATTTAGCTAAATTTAAAAGAAGAAAGTGTCCGGTTTGACCCGCCTGGCGCCTGCATAAAAGTCAGCGAACTTTTTTTTAAATCCAGCTGATTTGAACATTTCGTTAAACTCAGGAGTACGTCTACTATTAAGTCAGCTAAGAAATATATTTTTTAAGCGTTTATTTAGCTAAATTTAAAGAAAGAAAGCGTCCGGTTTGACCCGCCTGGCGCCTGCCTAAAATTCAGCGAACTTTTTTTTTTAATCCAGCTGATTTGAACATTTCGTTAAGCTCAGAAGCACGTCTGCTATGAAGTCAGCTAAGAAATATATTTTTTCTCGCAAAGAAATAATTGTTTTACCGTGTTTCCTTGTGAAGATCTTCGTACTCGCTTGCTTCTGTCGCCGCCATCTTGATTAGGGCAAATGAGGCGCTGACGCGTCGCGTGGTGATGACGCGTATTAAACACCGGGGCGTATTGTGTACGTTTTTTTCTGGTTTACTGTATTGTTAATAATTGGACAAAGCGCATTAAACACCGGAGCGTATTTTACTCCGGCGAATACGGTACCATAAAAATTTTAAAAACCTATCTGTGGTCCCCTTTAAAAATATGTTTATTATACATTTTTTTCAATTTACGCTTTGTTATTTCCGAAGAGTTTATCAAACTGGTACCCTTTGTATGACTCCGTACCCACGAAGTAGCTCTCAGTTTCGAAAAGGTTGGTGACCCCTGCATTACACTATCATGGTGCACTATGCAAATGACACTGGTTGTGTACCGTCCGTCCATTGCTCTTAGCTCTGCCCTTTTTTAATGATGCATGTCCTTGGTGCAATTCACAAGTGTTGCTTGTTGTAATGTACTGTGTGGAACAGATGACAACTGTATCTGAGGCTGATGGGTGCGCTTAAACTGGCTGAACAACAATATAATGCAACTACAGAAGGTAGCAGTGCTTTAAAAAGTTTCTAAGTGCGGGCCTCTTTACATCAACTTGTGAAATAATCAGCAAGAAGGTCACGGGTAAAAACATAACAATAATAATGCAGTTACACTAAAGCTATGTAGCATGACTGATTCTTAAGCTGGCATGGATGAATCAGAACTTTCTTCAATTAAACTGCTCCAAGACTGAGGCCATACTGATTGGCACCCCTCACCAGGTACAAACATCTCCTATAACAAGACTTTCCTTTTCTGGACAAGACATCCCCCTCTCCACCTCTGTTACTAATCTTGGAATAAAAATGGACTCCAATCTTACATTTGAAAATCACATTAAGCATCTGTTTAAAACTTGCTTCTTCCATCTTCGAAACATCTCCAGACTTCGCCCATCCCTAACTTTTTCCGATGCTGAGAAGCTCGTCCATGCTTTTGTCTCCTCCAGGCTCGACTACTGCAACTCCCTGTTTATTGGAATCCCTGGCAAAAACCTTCAGAAACTTCAATATATTCAAAACAGTGCAGCAAGGATCTTGTTGAGAGTTCGTAAATTTGAACATATTACGCCCATTCTCCATAACCTTCATTGGCTTCCTGTCGCCTACAGAATTCAGTACAAAACTGCTCTCATTACACATCAATGCTTACACGGAACTTCACCAGATTATCTGAAGGATATTCTCATTCCATACTCATCCACCCGTTCGCTGCGGTCACAGAACAGCAATCTCCTTCACATTCCGAGAACCAAATTAAGGACCATGGGAGACCGGGCTTTCAGTGTGGCTGCCCCCCGCCTGTGGAACTCTCTTCCTGACTGTCTAAGAGCCCCACAGTCTGTGGTTGACTTTAAGAGCGACTTGAAGACCTTTCTTTTCGACCAAGCATACTCTACCTCCTCATGATTCTACTTTTGATCTTAGCTGATATTGTTATTGATTTTAATTGTTTTATTATTTGTTTTATTGTCATTTAATTCTGTTGCTCCTTGTAGCACTTTGAGATTTTCATTAATGAAAAGTGCGTTATAAATTGAATTCATTATTATTATTATTATTATTAGTATGCTATAACCTATAACCATTTCTTCAATCCAATACATACCGGTACTCCATATACATAATGAGACGCATCATGAATGCCACACACATATAAACATCACTGGACTTTACATTAAAAAAAAAAAGTGCTTCATGTCTTCAAATGTGGACCCACTTAGTAGGCATTTTTAGATGTGTTAACATATGTGGCAAAATAAAACATTGTGACGAGGGCTTTAGTGAATTTCTTGACCCCCCCCCCACTTTCGTTCTTGATTGTTTAAAAAAAAAAATTCTTGAAGTGGCTTTTTGACCAACCCTGCACTGATCTGGAAAAAGCACAAGTAATATTTCACAGAATGACTGAAATTCTTTTCTCTTCCAGGTGCACTTCACGCCCATGGAGGAATTTTAAATGGAAGCATCCAAGCAGCCGTTATTGCCTCCTGCTCCTCTCCACAACAGAATCTCAGAAACTACTCGACAGCAGCAGACAACACGTCTCCTCCTCGATGGGTCCAACTTGAGCCGGAACTGGAAGAAGCGCTGATCCCACGGAAGATGTCGATGAGTCCTCTGGAGAGCTGGCTGTCCCTGCGCTACACCCTTCCTTCCACGCTGGAGTCTGCTCAGCCACAGGAGGACGTAGAGCTGCTGGAGGAGAAGGTGCTGCCACCCATCTTTTTGCCTGTTCTAGAAGACAGGGGGGGCTCAGCAACTCCCATCAACTGTAAAAATGTTCTTGAGATCCGACGGAGGAAGATGAACGGACATAAATACAGGAAGCTCCAGAAGAGGACTAAGTTCTTGAGGAGGAGAGTGAAACTTGGCAGACAGAAGAAGAAGCAGGTGAGGAACATTAATTCTGCTGTCAAACAACTGTAGAATCATTTGAATACAGGTAGTCCTCGACTTACGACGGTCTCGAGTTATGACGTTTCGCGGTTACGATGCATCTCCCATTTAAAAAATATATATATTTTGAAATTTTATTTTGAAAAGCCGAGTTACGCAGTTTCCGGTTTTACGTAGGAAACGTAGCTGCGGTGGAATTCTGCCCTGTACTCTCTAAAAAAGCTAAGTCTGGTCCTCTGGACATTCAAAAAACAAAACTACTGTGAACGTCGTAAACGAATAGAGAAAACAGAGGATGGACCAAGCTGGACGGTGGTTTTACGTCGTAAACGAATGGAGAATACGGAGGAGGGACGGAGGAAACGTCTTCACCAGCATACCAGTAGGAAATTAACTATTTTTTCCCTTCATTATGGCTCTCAAATGTATGTGTTTTTTTGATAATTATGTAGGGTACTGTGTTAGGATAGGCTAAGTGCTTGGTAAAATACAGTACCGGTACTGTATGTATAAGGTGCAGTATGTACCGTATTTTCTGGTGTATAGGTCGCACCGGTGTATAGGTCGCACCATCCAATTATCACCAATAGATTGGAAAAATCCCTATATAGGTCGCACCGGTGTATAGGTCGCACCTACGTTTAGCTCTGCTGCAAATGTCTGTCACAGGAGCGCACAGCAAGGCTTTTAAGAAGATTAACACTTAAAAACAATTATTTGTTTGATAAAAATTATAGCAAATATGTGTCTGAGCTGAACTTTTCCTTAATAAATGAACGTAATTGTGAAATGAGCTGGATTTAAAAATTTATTTAGCCGAAAGTGATAACAAGCCATATATAGGTCGCACCTGTGTATAGGTCGCAGGCCTTGAAAAAACCATAAAAAGGTGCGACCTATACACCGGAAAATACGGTACGTATGTTCCGACTTACGTCGAAATTCGGTTTACGACGCCGCGTAGGAACAGATCTCCGTCGTAAGTCGAGGACTACCTGTACTTTGTTTCTAATCAGCTAAAGTATACTGTTTTTAAAGCCGTTTAATGCAAACATACCCATCAACATGACCGACTGATTGTGTGTTACGTACAGAAAAGATTCGAGCGGGACCTTGAGAGGATTCGGAAGCGAGCTGGACTGAAGCAGCCTCTAGAGGGATGGGTCACACCTAAAATCTTTATTAAATAACGTGGAAGAAGAAACAACTAAAATTCAACCAAAAAATCAAACGTGTCTTGTTTGTGCTGCATCCTTCAGTCTGGATGACCTCACACGCAGCACCTCACAGACAGCTGTTACACTGCTTCACATCTGTCAGTGATCAGGCCATGTTCCGTCTGTGTGCGCAGTCATTTTTAATGTGTACATAAAAGAATAAATCTCTGCCATGGCTAATGATGTTTTTATGTTTCTTTGTTAAATTAACTAAACAGCTGGTGAAATTTCCCCTAAACACACTGTAGGTGGCAGTATTGTGCAAGTTGTAAGTAAAAAGGCTACATGTAAAGTCAGTTTCCCCTACAGATGTTTTGCTCATTTATTTAATTAAATCTGCATATGGATAAAGCTATGAACCTGTTTTTAGATCTACAGTCTTTCAGTTTTTTTGTTTGGTTTTATCTAGAAAAGCATTAATTAAAATAGGATGCTAACTAAATGTAAAACTGACTAAAAGTCCAGAAATCTGTGTGAACAGCAGCTATGTTTGACTCCTTACCAAGAAAACAATTCTGAAGAACTGAATCTTCTGAATGAAAAATAACCCATAAATTGACCCAAGCTGCTGGTTAAGGTGTCCAAATCCTGTTTATAGGCCCAAAAAATACCAGACAACCCAAACAGCCTCAACTATCAACATGACATTTTATTTCTGACTTGCCTTCATCTGGTGTAATAATTGCTGCAAAGCTGTTAGTTGTCATTTAAAAACTGGATTTGTTAGGATGGAGCAGAGCAGTTGGTGTTTGATAACAGGTGGGTGTGGGTGGGGGTCACCGGTGCCCATGTCCAGCTGTGGCTGTACGAGAGGTGGGGACACCTTGGACAGGTCTCTCTTCCATCACAGAGACAAATGAGACAACCATTCACTAACTCAGGTAAGAGAAAGACTCACCTTACAATATACAATTAATTTTTAGCTATAAGACTTGCACTCAGAGAAATTAAAGTTTGTCATGAATGTGTGTGCACAAAACTAAACTTAATAATTAAATAAAAGTTTGTTAAGCAACTGGGTACTAGACTTTTTAACAAACAGACCACAGTCAGTGAGGATCCACAGCTTCTCCAACATAACAGATGGTCTAGTGGCAGGGTTTTTGACTACGGACCCGAAGGTCGTGGGTTCGCGCCCCGGCCACTACCCAGCTTGGGGTGTCTATGAGTGCACACCTATTTCTCCAGCTCCCCGGGCGCTTTCGGGCTGCTCACTGCACCACCTGGTAGGTGGTTGGGTTAAATGCAGAGACGAATTTCGTCTGTGTATGGGAAACATACGCAGATGACAGGAATAGACATTATTATTATTATTATAACCCTCAGCACTGGCTCTCCTCAAGGATGTGTGTTGAGCCCTCTCCTGTTCACTCTGCTCACATATGATTGTGCAGCCACCCATCCAGGTTGTCATATTGTAAAGTTTGCAGATGATACAGCTGTGGTGGGATGCATCACAATGATGAGTCCAGCTACAGGCAGGAGGTGGAACACCTGGAGAGCTGGTGCAAAGAGAATAACTTTCACATCAATGTGAAGAAGACAAAGGAGATGATTGTGGACTTCAGAAGGAACAAACACACCCACTGAACATAAGAGGATCTGCAGTGGAAGTGGTCTCCAGCTACAAATACTTGGGTGTACACTTGAATGATAACCTCAGCTGGAGCAACAACACCACCAGCCTGATCAAGAAAGGTCATCAGAGACTCTACTTCCTCAGACGGCTGAGACGAGCTGGTCTGAGTAGCCCAGTCCTCACCTCCTTCTACAGGTGTGCAGTGGAGAGCATCCTGTGCTCCAGCATCAACGTGTGGCATGGAGGCTGCACAGCTGCAGAAAGAAAAGCTCTACAGAGAGTGGTGAAGGCTGCACAGAAGATGTTGGAGTCAGTCTCCCCACCATCACAGACATTTACACCTCCAGATGCAGGAAGAGGGCCACCTGCATCATGAAAGACCCCACTCACCCAGCACACACACTTTTTGCCCCACTCCCCTCAGGAAGGAGGCTGAGGAGCATTAAGTGTAGAACCACTAGACTGAGGAACAGCTTCTACCCTGAGGCTGTTGGACTCATGAATAAATAACCATAATAATCACTGTGAAATATCACATCATGTTCCTGCTGATCTGTTTCATGTTGCTGTGTTCATTCGTGCCCATCTGCTCATACAGACTCATGTTCATGCTGCTGTTTGGAGTAAAGTTTTTCCATGATATTAGTGCCTAGTGTATTTTTAGTTGATATTTTTCTTAGTTCATATCTTAGATGTTATTACTGTTCTTCTTTTATATTTTGTTGTTGGATGTAACTGGGACCCTGTGTACATAATCTCGTTTCATCACATGTACCACATGTGGTGCGAATGACAATAAAGAATCTCTGACTCTGATTTTTGTTGTTGTATTCCTCTCAGGTTCATCTCTATCCTCTGTCCACTGTCTCATCTGTGTCTGCAACCACTGCTGATCTACCTGGTTAACAGCAAAACATCTTTTATAATTCCTCACTGTACTGCAGAGCATTCTGAGATTAATAATTATGTACAAAACTAAAATGTTCTGTCCTTTTATGCCCATATTATTTGGTCATTGTCTTTCTTTTGTCTCTTCCTCAGAAGCTTCCACGTCAAAGTCCCATGCACATCATGGATCATCAGCTCCACCAGTTGACCCAGCTGAGCGGCCATCTTTCCTCTCTGATTCAGACAGGACTGAGCAGGTGATCAGAGGGCCACTGTCTATTAAGAATAAAATGTCCTTCCTCAAAAGGCATTATGGTCGAGGTTTTCACTATCACTTTGCCTACAGACAGTTGGTCAATGGGGAAGAAGTCAGGCGGAGCTGGCTGGCGTGTTCCACAATTAAAGATGCAGTCTATTGCTTTTGGTGTAAAATATTTTCACAAAGGTCCTCAAAACTGGCAAGCAAGGAACAGAGTGATTGGGTCAACATGGGCACTGCTGAAACAGCATGAATAAAGTGAAGATCATTGTAACAATATGGTAAAACGGATGGAAGAGAGGAGCTTCTCAAAGCTCAAACTAATTAAGAACTACCGGTATTTGAGATCTTCCATGGCACAAGAACGACAGAGTGGACTGGCAGTGATTAGTATTAAGAAAGTTGTCCAGCAGATTTCTTGCAGTGATGTCATAATGACTTTGCAACCAGAAAAGCCAGGAAGCACAGGTTTTAGGACGTTTGTGAAGTATTGAGGAAGAAATAACATAAACGTCAAATATGTGGGTAAAGGGTGTTTAGTATTTTAAGTTCAGCTTTTGCAAATTGTTGCATACCTGTACATAGTTTTAAGAACTAATTACTGTATTCAACTTTAAATTTCTTTTTTTTAAATTTTGTGGTTTCAAGTAATTTTTCATTTACATTATTTATTTATTTGACATATTTTATTTTGTCTGTTTTTTGCACAATTTAATTTATTTTTATACATCTGTTATTTTATCTGTTGTTGATCTTGTACTACAAATTATTTTGAACATTACTGTTGCAGTTCTTTGGAACCACAGATAATAAACCAGATGACACTTTAGCCATAAAATTCATTGCCTACTGTTTTTCTTTTGTTACTTTAAGTGTGTATACTGTTCATATAGGTTAATGTAAACAGGGCTTTCAGAGTTGCAATTTATGTTAGGAGGGTGAATGATCTGATCATCTGACTGTTGATTGCAGTAATCCACATTATTAGCATTACTAGCCCCAAACCAAATTTCGCTTAGGGCCCCATGGAGGCTTGGGCCGGCCCTGGCCAGAGGAAATAGTAGTCCAGTGTCAGAGGACCTTACGGCCAGCGGGGTTTCACAAGGTAATGTATATAGTTTAATTTAAACTCCAGAGTGTAGGGCAACAAAACACCAAGAGGAGGGAACACTTTCACAACAGAAGTTGTCTCAGGGCACTGAACAGAAACATTCACACACACACAAAAGACAATTAGTAAAAGTTCTCTATCTAAGGAAGCCAGCAGACCCTTTTTGAATCTTCACTTCGTCTCAGGCTTCCATTCTGAGCAAGCACAAGGTCAAAAGGGGAAAGGAAAATCTCCAAAACGGGAAGAAACCTCCAGCAGAACTTTGGACGAGCGGCCATCTGCTTCGACCGGTTGGGGTTTGGGAGGAGAAACGGACAGAATGTCAGGTCCAGGTGTACTTCTACACATGTTAAGAATAGAAATCACTACAAATACAAACAGGCAGAGTACGGTAAGACAGCAGCAGAGTGAGGAGATGTGGTCAGTTTATCCTCCAGCAGTCAGCCTATACAGTATAGCAACATAACTAAGGGACAGGTCAGGAAACCCAAGCCAACACTAACAAAAAGGTCCTTCTACAAAAATTAGCATATTGTGATAAAGGTTATTTTCCATAATGTAATGATAAAAATGAAACTTTCATATGTTTTAGATTCACTGCACACCAACTGAAATATCTCAGGTCTTTTGTTGTTTTGATACTGATGATTTTGGCATATAGCTCATGAAAACTCAAAATTCCTATCTCAAAAAATTTGCATATCATGAAAAGGTTCTCTAAACGAGCTATTAACCTAATCATCTGAATCAACAAATTAACTCTAAACACCTGCAAAAGATTCCTGAGGCTTTTAAAAACTCCCATCCTGGTTCATTACTCAAAACCATAATCGTGGGTAAGACTGTCGACCTGACTGCTGTCCAGAAGGCCATCATTGACACCCTCAAGCAAGAGGGTAAGACACAGAAATACATTTCTGAACGAATAGGCTGTTCCCAGAGTGCTGTATCAAGGCACCTCAGTGGGAAGTCTGTGGGAAGGGAAAAGTGTGGCAGAAAACGCTGCACAACGAGAAGAGGTGACCGGACCCTGAGGAAGATTGTGGAGAAGGGCCGATTCCAGAGCCACCGTGCACAGGCGTGTGCAGGAAATGGGCTACAGGTGCCGCATTCCCCAGGTCAAGCCACTTTTGAACCAGAAACAGCGGCAGAAGCGCCTGACCTGGGCTACAGAGAAGCAGCACTGGACTGTTGCTCAGTGGTCCAAAGTACTTTTTTCAGATGAAAGCAAAGTTTGCATGTCATTCGGAAATCAAGGTGCCAGAGTCTGGAGGAAGACTGGGGAGAAGGAAATGCCAAAATGCCAGAAGTCCAGTGTCAAGTACCCACAGTCAGTGATGGTCTGGGGTGCCATGTCGGCTGCTGGTGTTGGTCCACTGTGTTTTATCAAAGACAGGGTCAATGCAGCCAGCTATCAGGAGATTTTGGAGCACTTCATGCTTCCATCTGCTGAAAAGCTTTATGGAGATGAAGATTTCATTTTTCAGCATGACCTGGCACCTGCTCACAGTGCCAAAACCAAATGTTTACTGACCATGGTATTACTGTGCTCAATTGGCCTGCCAACTCTCCTGACCTGAACCCCATAGAGAATCTGTGGGATATTGTGAAGAGAAAGTTGAGAGACGCAAGACCCAACACTCTGGATGAGCTTAAGGCCGCTATCGAAGCATCCTGGGCCTCCATGACACCTCAGCAGTGCCACAGGCTGATTGCCTCCATGCCACGCCGCATTGAAGCAGTCATTTCTGCAAAAGGATTCCCAACCAAGTATTGAGTGCATAACTGAACATAATTATTTGAAGGTTGAATTTTTTTGTATTAAAAACACTTTTATTGGTCGGATGAAATATGCTAATTTTTTTAGACAGGAATTTTGGGTTTTCATGAGCTGTATGCCAAAATCATCAGCATTAAAACAAAAGACCTGAAATATTTCAGTTGGTGTGCAATGAATCTAAAATATATGAAAGTTTCATTTTTATCATTACGGAAAATACTGACCTTTATCACAATATGCTAATTTTTTGAGAAGGACCTGTATAGGATTTATTCCAAAGGAAAGTCTTAAAACTGGACAATGTGTCAGCCTTACAGACAAAAACTGGAAGTTGGTTCCACAAGAGAGGAGTCAATGGAGAGAAGCTAAAATTGGAGAGATATGATCTCTCCTATCAACTCTTGTTAAGGCTGGCAGCAGCATTTTGGATTAACTGAAGACTTTAAAGAAGTGTTTGGTCACCCAGATACAAAACCATTGCAATAGTCCAAGACATGATAAATGCATGAACCAGTTTTTCTGCATAATTTTTAGATAAGATGTTTTAATCTTGGTGATGTTACACAGGTGGAAGAAGGTTGTTCTAGTGAAATTTTTTATGTGGGGGATAAAAGACATGTCCTGATCAAAAGTAACACCAAGATTTTGAACATTAGAGCTGGAGGCCAGATTAATGCCATCCCAGGAGGGCGAGACCAACATTTATTCCTAAACTGAAGTAGGCGATCATTCATCAAGATCAACGCCTGGAAAGCTTCTGGTCCTGACAACATACCTGGTCGTGTGCTGAAGGACTGTGCAGGAGAACTCGCAGCGGTCTTCACGGACATCTTTAACATCTCGCTGAGTCAGGCCATCGTCCCCACCTGTTTCAAAGCCACCACCATCATCCCTGTCCCAAAGAAGGCAACGCCCTCCTGCCTCAATGACTATCGTCCAGTAGCACTCACCCCCATCCTGATGAAGTGCTTCGAACGGCTAGTCATGAAAAGCATCACATCTGTCCTCCCTGCCTCCCTGGATCCCTTCCAATTTGCATATCGGCCTAATCGCTCAACCGACGATGCCATCTCCTCTGCCCTCCACACAGCTCTCACACATCTGGACACGAAGGACTCTTATGTTAGAATGCTGTTCATCGACTTCAGCTCAGCATTCAACACCATCATCCCCCAACAGCTCATCCTTAAACTGGACAGTCTGGGGTGTAAAAGATCAGCTGTCCATCTTTGATACAGCTATCTTTAATGTGTACGATTACCGACAGGATCGAAGGATGGATTCGGTCTGGTTCACTGCGAGCTTTTATTCAACATGTCCGCCATTCATCTGGTCGGTACAACAACAGAGTAACTAACGTAACGTTGCGTCAACTGCGTAACTACGTCATCACGTACATTCTAACGTAAGCACGTATATGTACGTGACAGGATATTACATCTCCCTTTTTTTGAAATAAAACTAAATGTCCTTCTACAACACATACTAATCAGAACCTCTTCTAGTAAACGATCTATAACTAGTAGGCCTACAAATATCTATGCACGACAGTTGCTGGCTTCCAAGTAACATCTGGCAGTTGAAAACGAACAGCAGATCCCGGTGGCAGCGCTGGCAGTGGTTTGGCAGTTCTGTCATAGTACCACTTTTGTCGCTTTTGACATCTCTGTCTTCTGCGGCGAATGTCGCTCTGGCGAGTTAATTCAGGTTGTAGTTGTTCTTTCGTGGATGGAAGGATTGAGCGAAGTCTCCTGCTCATCAGCAGTTGTGCTGGTGATTTGAATCCATCAACTGGGGTGTTCCTGTATTCCAACAGGCTGAGGTAGGGGTCTGTTCTCTTCATGTGTGCTTTCTCCATGAGAGCCTTGACAGTTCTCACAGTTCTTTCTGCCAACCCGTTGCTCTTTGGGTACATGGGGCTGCTTGTTATGTGTTCAAAGTCCCATGCTTTGGCAAAATTTCTGAATTCTTGTGAGCTGTAACAGGGTCCATTGTCACTTACTACAGTCTGTGGAATTCCAAATCTGGCGAATGTGGCTTTTAGTTTTTGAATAACCACTGATGACGTGAGGTTGAGGATTTTTTCCACATCGAAGTACCTGCTGTAGTAGTCTACGGTGACGATGTAGTCGTTGTTGTTCCATTTGAACAGGTCTGTCGCTACGGCTTGCCAAGGTTGGTCTGGTATCGGGTGAGAGACCATTGGTTCTTTTGGGAGTGAGCTTCTGTGCTCCAAACAGATGCTACATGACCCAACTAGTGTCTCTATTAGTTTTCCCATACCTGGCCAAAACAATATATCTCTAGCTCTCTGTTTACATTTGTCCATTCCCAAATGTCCTGCGTGTAGACGTGACAACATTTCAGTTCTCAACACATTTGGAATGACAATTTTCTCCCCTTTTAGAAGAATACCATTAGCTTCTGAGAGCTCATGCCTAATGTTCCAGTATTCTGAAACAGCTGGTGGGCATTTCTTGGCTGATTCTGGCCAACCCTGCTGGATAATTCTCTTTAAGAGTATGAGTTGTTCATCTCTTGCTGTAGCGTCTCTGATTTCCATCATTTTGCGGTCGCTCACAGGTGCATTGTCCATCACAGTACAGGTAGTCCCCGATTTACGAGCGCTCTGATCTACGAGGTTCCGGACTTACGAGCTGGCGAATTATTGGAAAAAACGCAAAAAATACTGAGTTTTCCTGTGTTTTTTCACCACAGTTCGTTAGCTAAACATGTGGACACACGTTTCCGATCATTTTTATGCACTCATAAGCAGTTTTTCGATGAAAAACGAGTGTTCGTAGTCGCGCTAGCAAAACCGTTCCAATTTACGAGCGAAATTCCGGACTTACGAGAAGCGTGGCGGCCGTTCCAAATTACGAGATTTCCGGTTTACGAGCGCCTCGTTGTAACGGAACTCGCTCGTAAATCGGGGACTACCTGTATGCACTTGGAAGTCCATACCTTCGCTTAATGAAGGATTGTGGCGTGCAGTGGGTTTTCTGGATAACGTGTCTGCGACGGGTATATGCTTGCCTGGTTTGTGTATGATGATGATGTCGTACCTCTGTAGCTGTATGATCATTCGTTGAAGTCTTGGAGGAGCAGCTGCGAGGGGTTTTCGCATAATTGACTCCAGTGGTTTGTGGTCTGACTCAACGATTACCTGACGTCCGTACAGGTATTGGTGAAAACGTTTACAGCCAAAGAGTACTGCAAAGAGTTCTTTCTCGATCTGTGCATAGCTTACTTCAGTCTCGTTGAGGGTTTTAGATGCGTAGGCTACTGGTTTTTCGTCTTGTAGCAATACGGCGCCTAAACCATACTTTGAAGCATCTACTTGCAGCTTTACTTCCTTTTTGTGGTCGAAATAGGTGAGCACTGGACCTGGTTCCGTTGTGAGTAGATCTTTCACACACTGGAAGGCGGCTTCTTGGTTTGTGTCCCATACGAACTCGTTCTTTTCTTTTAGGAGTTCTCGGAGCGGCGCAGTCACTTCTGACAGTCGTGGTGCAAACTTTGCGAGGTAGGTGACCATGCCTAGTATGGTTTCTAGTTCTGACTTGTTTTGAGGCGGTGGCATGTCTCTGATGGCCTCAATCTTGTTAGGTTCTGGACGAATACCATCACAGGTCAACGTGTGTCCAAAATAGTTGACTTCGGGTACACAAATCACGCTTTTGTCTTTGTTCAGTTTTATACCCTTTTGGCGGGTCCTCTCCTAAACTGAGTGTAGGTTTGCGTCGTGCTCTTGTTTAGTGCTTCCGTACACTAAAATGTCATCCACGATGGTAGCCACGCCTGGCAGTCCCTCGTAGGCTTCATCCACTCTTCTCTGGAACTCATCTTGAGCTGAGATGATCCCAAATGGCAGTCTTTTGAAGCGATATCTGCCATAAATTGTGTTGAAGGTGGTCAACATCGATGATTCTTCATTGAGTTTAATTGTCCAGTATCCTGACCTGGCGTCCAACACGCTGAAATACTTTGCTCCAGCCAGTTTTGGTGTTACGTTGTCCAAGGTCGGTAGTGGGTAGTGTGGTCTCTGGATCGCTTTGCTTAGTGGACGTGGATCCAGACAGACTCTCAGCTTTTTAGTCTTAGGCTTTTCTATGACGACGAGAGCGTTCACCCATTATTCAGTTGGTTCTGTGACTCTCTGTATGATGTCATTTTTCTCCATCTCGTCCAATTCAGTCTTTAGGCGGTCACGGAGGGCAAAAGGTATGCGTCGTGGAGGGCACACCACGGGCGATGCTGAGGGTTTTAGCTCGATCTGGCATTCTCCTGGAAACAGACCAATCCCTTGAAACACGTCAGCAAATTCCTCATAAATGTCTGTGTTTTCTTTGAGCTGCACACCAACAGTGTGTATTAGTTTGACTATATTTAAGTCCAAACATGCTCTCATGCCCAGAACAGGAGGTGCGTTAGCACAGACTATGTCGAATTCCAGCCAAACAGACGTGTTTTTGTAGCTGCACGACAATCTGCACGAACCCTCTGTTTTTAGTGTTTGACCTCCATATGCTGTGAGCTGACTGGTCGTGGGGTTTAATGGCATACTACCAAACATTTGATGAAATGTTCCTGCTGGTATTATGTTCGCTTGTGCCCCAGTGTCTACTTTGAAGCTGAGTTTTTGTCTTTTTTCTCCAACTTCCAACTCTGCATAGGCTTGTTCTTTGTTAGTATTTTCATGCTTTGTAGTGATTGTGTCGATAAACAGCTCCTCTTGCGGTTGTTCGTGGCTGTCTGCGACATGATGCACTCTTCTGGTTGCAAAGCTTTGTTTGCGCTGTGGTGTTTGCGTCCTGCACACGTTGGCGAAGTGGTTAAATTTCTCGCATTTATTGCACTGGCGTCCTTTTGCGGGACATTCCTCTGCGCGGCTGTGTCCTCTCCCACATGCTCTGCATATTTGTTTACTTTGAGCGACGCCTTCGTTGCTACGGCCTGTTGCTTTGCTACTGTGGTGCGTTAACATGCTGCGGCTTTTGCTAACCACGTGCACGGACTGTGCTGGCATGCTAATTGCGGCGTTTGTCATAGTCTGTAGTTGCTGTCGTGATAACTCGAACGATCTGGCAACGTCGATCGCTTTTTCTAGCGTTAAATCTGGACCTTGACAAAGTAGCTTTTCACGGACTCTCGGTGAATTAGTAGCAAACACAATTCTGTCCCTTATCATCTCGTCAGTGTTCGGGAAATTACAGTCTTTCGCCAACAGTCTAAGCTCTGTCACAAACTTATCGAAGCTTTCATTTTCTCCCTAAATCCTCTCGAAAAACTTGTAACGTGCGAAGATTGGATTAGCTTTCGGCGTGACGTGTGCCTCGAAATGATCAAAGTAGGTTTTCAGTACCTTTCTTTGGTCTGCGGTGAGGTCCCATGTGTTGAAGATGTCTCTACCTTTCTCTCCAATCCACAGGAGCAGGTAGCTGCATTTGTCTTCTTGAGGCTTGTTTTTGAGTGGCCCGGTGAACATCAGTTCGACGTGTTGTCGAAATCTTCTCCACGCGTCCGGTAAGTTTGTCGCGTCCCAGTCCATGTGCGGTATCGGTACACCTGAGTTCTCCATCTTCCGTCGTCAGGTCGATGGGCAAAACGTTCGGGATTCTTCTCGATTATCCACAAACTTCTGACACCATGTAAAAGATCAGCTGTCCATCTTTGATACAGCTATCTTTAATGTGCACGATTACCGACAGGATCAAAGGATGGTAGAAGATTCGGTCTGGTTCACTGCAAGCTTTTATTCAACATGTCCGCCA
Organism: Garcialebias charrua; assembly: GCA_038048925.1. NCBI lineage: Eukaryota > Metazoa > Chordata > Actinopteri > Cyprinodontiformes > Rivulidae > Garcialebias > Garcialebias charrua. The sequence goes on along the minus strand of JBBPBX010017035.1, from coordinate 6,433 downwards.
TTCATCTGGTCGGTACAACAACAGAGTAACTAACGTAATGTTGCGTCAACTGCGTAACTACGTCATCACGTACATTCTAACGTAAGCACGTATATGTACGTGACAGGATATTACATGGGGCTGAACACCTCAATGTGTAACTGGCTGCTATACTTCCTGACCGGGAGACCACAGGCAGTACGGGTCGGGAATAACACATCCAGCACCATCACAATGAATACAGGAGCCCCACAAGGATGTGTGCTGAGCCCCCTTCTATTCACCCTGCTAACACACGACTGCACACCATCATACAGCTCCAACCACTTCATCAAGTTTGCGGACGACACAACAGTGGTGGGTCTCATCAGCAACAACGATGAGACGGACTACAGGAACGAGGTGAGCCGCCTGGCCTTGTGGTGCGGACACAACAATCTCACTCTCAACGTGGAGAAGACAAAGGAGATTGTTGTGGACTTCAGGAAGAGGGATGCCCAACATGCCCCTCTGACCATCAACAGCACCGCAGTGGAGAGAGTGCGGCCGTGGTGTAGTGGTAATGGCAGTCGTCTCCCGATCGGAAAGTTGGCGGTTCGACTCCCGGGACCCGCACCATGTGTCGTTGTGTCCTTGGGCAAGACACTTAACCCTGAGTTGCTCCCGGTAGGACTGGAAAGCACCTTGCATGGTAGTCTGCCGCCACCGGTTTATGAATGTGTGTAGCATTCAATATATGTGTAGCACTTTGAGATTTTCAGTAATGAAAAGTGCGTTATAAATTGAATTAATTATTATTATTATTATTAGAGTGGACAGCACCAAGTTCCTGGGAGTGCACGTCTCAGAAGGACCTGTCCTGGAGCAGGAACACTGCATCACTGGCCAAGAAGGCTCACCAGCGTCTCTACTTTCTCCGCAAGCTGAAAAGGGCTGGAGCTTCAACCCCCATCATGTGCACCTTCTACAGGGGTGCCATAGAAAGTGTCCTGACCAGCTGCATCACTGTGTGGTTTGGTGCATGTACTGCATCCTGCCGCAAGAGCCTCCAGCGCATCGTGAGAGCAGCTGAGAAGATTGTCGGCACCTCCTTCCCCTCACTACAGGACTTACACAGCAACCGCCTCACTCGGAAAGCCCTCTGCATGGCAGGTGATCCCACACACCCACTACACAGCTGCTTCAGCCTGCTGCCATCAGGGAGGAGACTGAGGAGTCTCCAGGCTCGAACCAGCAGACTGAGTGACAGCTCTGTTCATCAGGCAGTCAGGATGCTAAACTCTCTGCCTGCTCTGCCCTCCCTCCCACTTGTACTGCCTTAATCACAAAAACTTTCACACACCACCACACAACACAAAGATTTTAACACTGGACTCTGTGTCATCAAAACGGGTTATTCACTCAACTCACGGTCATGTGCTCATTCAGTTTGCACTACTTCTTATATTCGCACTAATGTTTGCATTACATTACTGCCTATAGTCATACTACTGTTTACATTCACTGTTTACATTTATTACTACTGTTTTCATTCAATACTACTGTTTACATTTATTACTACTGTTTACATTTACACTACTTTTTATATCTACACTACTGCTGATATATATATATATATATTTTTACTAGCCTTATTGCATATGCCACTTTACCTCTATACCAATATCAACTACCTCATACATATACTGTGTACATAAACTTCATATGCTGCTTTGTCACTCTATTACAAATGTCAATGCCAGAACTTTCATTTTATTTTATAGATATACTTTTTACACTTTTATACTACTATGCAAAAAACTCAGGACAGTATTACACTTTTGTTATTTCATTTTATGCTTATGTTTATTAAATGTTTAGTGTTTTAGTGTTGGTGTAACTTTTCATACTTTCATACTACTACTATGCAAAAACTACTATGCAAAAACTCAGGACAGTGTTACACTTTTACTATTTTGTGCCTATGTTTATTAAATGTTTTAGTGTTTAAATGGTTACTGTTGCACCAAGGGACAGAGAGAAACACAATTTCAATCCTGTGTATGTCCTGTACATATTGCAGTTTTGACAATAAAGTTGACTTTGACTTGAAGTAGTAAACAGAACAAGATTGTTGGATGTTTTAGTTTCCTGACACAAAAGACAAATCCCATTCTGTGTTTTATCAGCGCTGCTGTCTGGAGCTGTAATCCAGATCACTG
>JBBPBX010017034.1:24501-47337 GCA_038048925.1 Garcialebias charrua | reverse complement strand
TTCATTCTTTGTTCTGTTACATTGGGGATATTTTCACAGGTTTTTGTACGGTCCTGTTTGCCAATTGAACTATAAGATGTCTTACTGCTTTCAGGTTTATGCGGGTCTTAGACACCTCTGCCCCAGAGACTATTAGGTAAGGTTTTCCATCCACTTTGGCATAGATTTCGACACGTCCTAATAATGTTTATCAAGGGTGACCCGCAACCTGTCGACCATTATTCAGCTGGTCCCCTATCCCTTCTCAGTCGGAATTCACGAAGGGCCTTTCTTTCATCAGGGGTCATTTTAGCATAGTCTTTTGAGGGCACATAGTCGCCCCATCTTCGAGGTGTTGTGTTAGCTGCCTCGGCTTGAAATCTCCTTTGTTGTTGGGGAGCCCTAGGGGCTGCTTTTTTCTTTCTTGGGTTTTGTGTCATCCCGTTTTTTCTCTTTCCATCCCAACACTGTTGGTCAAGGTCACAAGACCCTACTGCTTGATCGATCTTGAGGACCAAGGTCTCACCAGGCATCCCAATGAAGGTCACTTCTCTCTTACTTCCCTTTACTACCACTCTCAGAGCCCCAACATCGTTTTCTCGAGGAATTGTTCGTCCGAGTCGATTCCAGACTGATGTGGGGTGTTGTCCTTGATCCATGCCTTCTTTTGCCTGTTGGATTTGAGAATCCTCCGTCGTGGTAGTAGATACCAGCTCAGGTTTTAGTTCAGTTGGATCGTTCATGTCGGACTGGTCCACCAGTCCTACTGGTGCCACTCCCGTGGCCATTCTTCGTTTTTGCCGTCTCGAGTTGTCTGTTCCTCAGAGCCTCCCGGACTCTATACCTTGCGCTTCGGATGGGAACAGACTGTCTGCTTAACTTACCGTTTGAACCATGGTCAGTAGTCCTTAGTAAGCCCCACTTACCCCACCACTGCCTAGTAGTATAAGGGGTACTTAGCTGGTAGCTAGTCCTGCCGTGCTACAACTCCTCTACCCTAGGAGAGTTGTGGTCTGGCGCTCGGTCAGTCCACTGACGCACGCCTTGGTATCTTGAGTTCTTTATGCTTTAAGCACGTTGGGCGCCATGTTAATTCTACGTGAGCGAGGTTAGCTGCAGGATCTTGCAACAAGTCCTCACTCCAGCCTCTCCAGTAACGGGTTTTTTAACTTTTATCCTAGCACACGAGTATTACCCGATATGTCTCAAGATTAGTTAGAATTAAGGCTGAGTCGAGGTAATTCAACCAGACTGTTACTGTCTTCAAATCTGCATGTCATACCCTGTCCCACTCCGATTTGATAGCCTGACTTAGCAGAATGGAGTCAGATCGTATCTCCCGGAGAAACACACATTAAACGACAGCTTACCTCTAGTAGATTGTTATTGTTATCCGTCTGGTTAGTTTTAGAACCTAGGAAAATAAGGTTCCAGGATATTGTTTATATCTTTTTGGCTAACACAACCATTTAAAACCTCCAATAATCTTGTTGTTATCTTTGAACCAAGTTTCCCATCATTTAATATCAAGGTGAGTCAAAGGAAAAATCCAAATTTGTACGTTTTTATGTTTCTTTATTATTTAGTTGCAGGGGAAACAGCATAAGCACTACTTACTACAGAAAAAGATTTAATCAGGTTACATGATTTGCATTTAAGAGAGTTAAGTGATTCACAGCTCACCAAAGATGTCCTCCACACGCTGGGCTTTAATGTGTTTTTAGCTTTAATTGAATTGAGTTCTACTCCAATGTATAATTTGTATAATCTTCTAAAATGTTGGTTTATTCTATAATAATCTGATTCCGATCAAATATGTTTAATCCACCCAGGTAATCTTGGTGTGTTCCAACTTGTGTTTTTATCTCCACCAGGAAAACTTATTTTAATCCTATCAGGAAATCTTGTCACCTCCAGGTGATGCTGTTGCACTCCAGTCAGAAGTCTGCACTCCAGCAGACTGAACAAATCTTTGTTTAATCCCACATAGGAAAAGCTTGTGTTTTTAATCCTTCAGGAAAAACTTGTTTTGTAATCATCCACTCTAGGAAAAACTTGTTTTGTAATCCCACCAAAGAAATCTTCATTTAATCCTGCTATGATCCAGTCAGGAAAGTCTGCACTTCCAGCAGACTGAATAAGTCTTCGTTGTAATTCCACAGAAAAACCTCCAGGTAATTCTGTCGTGTTAAAAATCCCAGTTGTAATCCATCAAAACTGTTCAGGGTTAAAAATCTGGTAATCCTCCTAGGCAAATCAATTATTCCTCAAAAGTGTTATCCATTCAAAGATATTGTAATCCATTCAGTTGTTCTGCGATGCTGATGAGCAAGGCCTTCAAAGCAGGCCTGAGGTTAAAATTAGAACATCGTGTTCTCCTGGCTTTTCATCCAAGGTCAGTCAGCTTCTAGCTGGCAGGTCTCACTCCGTGGTCAGACCGAGTGACCCAAAACAATAACAGATTTTCCAATCTCCAGGATCCATTCGGCAAAATCAGCTTTAATCCATCAAAGATTGTTTTCGAAACATTCAGCTCGCTGCAGCCGCAACGAGCACTCCTTTTGTCCAGGAGAAAAACTCTTTTTGAATTAATCCAATTTTCCCAAAGTATCCAGCAAATTCAAAGAATCCTTCATGACTCAAGCAACTTCAAAAGATGTTGTTTTGTTCCACAAAAATATTTTTAGATCAGGAAAAATAGTCTTCCACAAAAAGGCAGCTTTTAATCCATCAATTTTTGTTGTGCAGCACTGATGATCAAGGCTTTTCAAAGCAGGCTGTGACAAGAAAGAACATCCTGTTCTCTCAGACTTTAAACAATCAGTACTCAGTGACCAGGTCTCCAAGCTGATGTCTTTCTTTACATCAAGGGTTCAGAAAAATAGTATATTCCTTTAAATGATGTTTTAATCCTTCATTGCTCTGTCAAGCTGACGAGAGGCCTTCAGCCGCAGTTAGAAGACGAACAGGGACACTGTGTTCTTCTTATCTTCCCAATTTTCCCAATTTTCGGTCATTTTCTGTTGCCGGCCCAAAAGCCTGGAACAGCCTCCCCCTTGAGCTGCGTGCCACCTCTGATCTGACTCTGTTCAAAACCAAACTGAAGACCCACTTGTTCAAAAAAGCTTTCAGTGTGTAACTTTTATTATTTTGTATTTTAGTATGTAGCATCTTTATTTCAATTGCATTTTTATTTCACTTGTTCAAAAAAGCTTTCTGTGTGTAACTTTTATTACTTGTGTTATTTTAGTATGTAGCATTTTTTATTTCCATTGCCTTCTTTTATCGCTGTGGTTTCTTATTCTATTTTCATTGATCTATTGTTCCCGTTTATTTTTCTTTTTATCCTGTTAAGCACCTTGGTCAATGCAAGGCATTGTGGAAGGTGCTATACAAATAAAGTTTATTATTATTATTATTATTATTATTATTAAACATTCAGCTTGCTGCAGTCTGATCTCTCGACGCACAAAACTTCTCTTTAAACTCCTTTTAATCTGTTATGAACAGAAAGGAAAATATCCCTAATTCATTCAGAAGGGAAAAAAAATTGGTTTAATCCATTAATTGAGGTTTATTCCACAGAATTGTTATAAAACAAAAAAATCTTGTAGAAACAAAAATAATTATATCCAGGAAAAATCAGTTACTCCGATAAAAATGTAAAAACATCCATTCACAGCTCCGTTGAGCTTTCAAAGGCCCATTTTGCAGCAGGAGGGAGGACAAAAAAGAACTCCGTGTTCTTTTTAGCTCAAACAAGCTGATAAACCCGTCCGCTTTCAGCGAGAAGATCTCCGCTTTGTTGGTTTCAACCGATTATTTAATCTTCTTGTATAAAAGGAGGCTTTTTTACTGTTATTAATAATTTACTCTTAATATAAATTTAGTTGTGGATTAAACTGGGAATATAACCTACCTTTTTTTGTCAGAAAGTGCCACAAGGGATTTCCAAAAGAATAGGAAATTATTCCATCTCTGAAGCCAGTCCAAATTGTGAAGAAATAAAAAATATTCCAGGCTGAGGGAAAAGGGTCTCTTTGTCCAAAAAGAATCCCTTTTTAGAAAATCCTTATTTCTTCTGTTCGGCTTCCAGAGAGCATCAGTCCATAATCCACAAGAGTTCTTCAAAAGTCCAAAACTCAGCAATTTTTCTTCTCAGACAGCCTTTATTTATAGTCCAGAGAGGGGGCTTCAGTTCCCCTCCTCAGAAAGTTACATCATTTTATTATGTTCTGACTGGGCACTGGTGATGTGAAGTCCACACCTCCTGTCCAGCCCTCACCAAACAATGACATAACGTCTCTCAGCTCTCAGCCCTCCCTCAGCTCATGAACACTCTGGTCACCTTTCACCCAGTTCCTCAACTTTTACCTAAATTTACTCAAACTGTGGAAAAAACACTCTTTCAACGTGCTATGTAATATTTAAAACTATTTTTCAACCCTCAGCAGTGGAGCATCCTTTAGTTTGCTGTGAATCATAAAAGAAAACATAAAATAACATACATTTTACTTCTCAATACATAATTCTGCATATTCAGTCAATCACTTAACATCCAGAAAACATTTTGCTTCAATAGAATTCTGTTTCACAAAAGTTCACATTCCCATCTGAAGCTTTTCACTTTTCTTTTGAACCAAGGCCTGACTTTCTCCTGTGTCTCAGCTGTGTTTAAGATAAGAGACCGTGCTCCTCACACTAAAATGTATGTGTGTGGGAGTGGGTGCGTGTGCTCGTGTACGCGTGGGTGTGTGTGTGTGCGTTAGAGCCTCTGTGTCTGGCTGCTGTAGCATGAAAAGTGCTCATTCAAAGATTACATTTTATTTTAATTATCTTTGCTTCAAATGCTTTAAAAACTCTTCATTTTTAACAGGCCTTAAATCACAGAGCTCTGTTTTAAGAGGCCTTCAGCTCATTTGACAACACAGCAAAACACAGCAAAACTAACAGCAGAAAGGTTTGCCTTATCTACTGGACCTAATTCTGTTCAGGCCTCCTGGGCCTGAGTGAGCATGCATATATGACCTTTGCTGTGCGTGTGTTAATGTGAGGCCTGACTCAATCTTATATTTCTTATAGCACAGGGTTAACTGAACACACAACAACTCAAAGACCGTTTACTAAAATACAACCAAAGCCTAAAAATAAAAACATATGAGTTTAAAATGCCATATAAATTAAACTAATCTAGGGTTACTGACGGTGTGTTATTACACCCTGCTCTCAGCCCTGTGCCAAAGGCAACTTACCATGTGTGTGTATATGTGTTGTAAAGATCTTTGCAGCAGTATAAGTCTGTTTTCAACCCAAAAGTCCTGCATATTTTGACACTATCCACATGCATTTTGTTAAAAGACAAAGTTGTTATAATCTTAAGAGGACAGATATATTTGTAAAACCAAAATTCAGAACTAGTTTGAAGGGACAGCCCACCTCAATCCAGGGAATTAGATTATGGAATGGTTTGGAGAATGAAGTTAAAAATGCCAAGTCAATGTGTACATTTAAGAAAACGATCAAAACTGAATTGTTAAAAAATATTTACATGAAATAGCGTACTGTGTTTTGTATTAATTAGAAAATTAGAAAGAGTTATTCATTTTGTTCGGTTACTGAAAAATTATTATTGTTTGAACAGATTGTTTGAAAAAAATGGGCAGATATAATAAGATTTTTTCTTCTTTCTGCTACCTTTCATTTTTTATACTTTGTGTGTTATCGTTTATGGGATTGTTTCGTATTGGTTTTTTTTTTTAATGAACAAATTTTATAAAATAAAAAAAAATAAAAAAAAACATCTTTGATGAAGTGATACAGAACAAAAAACATACGGTATGCAGAAATCATAACCTTAAAGAAATGGGCATTGTAAACAATCATATGCATTCAACTAAATCTATTTACGGTATAGACTTTTAATGCAATTTTTTGTTTCATGGAGAGATCCATTTGTAGATTGTTTAGAAAATATTAGGATTTTTGGACTTTGAATAATATTTCTAATAACACAAAAAATTTTGTGTAAGAAAGCATCCTAATTTTTCTAAAAAGGAAACTCAAGAAACACTTTAGAAGAGGAGAGGTGTAAATAGGGAGGAATCAGTGGTGGTGAGTGGGATACAGGGAGAGATCCCCAGCAGCAGTCCATGCCTATGTGACTCACAGGCTAAACGAGTTAGCATGTTGCCCCCTGATGCTCTGTGACCTAGATTGAGACAAGTAGGCAGGACTCTAATCTCTCATTTCTCTCTCTCTCCCGTAGTCCAGAACAGGCCACCAGTGCCTGTCCTGCACAGCATTACAAGCAGAATCGATGATAAATCTCACCAGGCATTATTATTATTGACTCTGTCTTTACAGCAGAAGCTGAGAGGCTGATCAAATTCTGAAAGGGAAAAAAACTGCTTAAGTGACTGCAATCTAACTACTTCTGAAGCATGTGATGCATTTACAGCAACAAACACGTGTAGAGTGAAACGTGCAGATGGCATGGATCATTAGACAAGCACAGAGCTCCATATGGTTTAAAACAGCCACAGAAAATGACTGAAATTACACTACATTTTCAACAAAAATAACTACCGTAAACACATTTTTGGGCTGTAACTATAAAAATAGCCAGCAAGCATTGCTTAACATTTCAGCAATCAAGTTTTTGCCAAAAATCTGCAAAAAGTTTCAAATTGCTTTCACTGCACATTATACTGTTGCGCATTATGTATAGTAAGTAAGTAAGTAGGTACAACTTTATTTATATAGCACTTCTCAAGACAAAGTGCTTCGACAAACAAAATACAAAAAGTACACAAAATAAATTTAGGCAAAGGCAGATTTAAAAAGACGAGTTTTCAGCTGGCCTTTAAAAGAAGCCACTGAGTCCACTGATCGGAGAGTTGGAGGAAGGGAGTTGCAGAGTCTTGGAGCTACAGAAGAAAAGGCTCTGCCTCCTTTAGTTTTCAGTTTTGTCTGTGGGACAATGAGCAGGTCTCGATCACAGGACCTCAAAGCGCTGATTGGGGTGTAGGGATGTAAAGTTCTGAGATGTACAGTATATTGGTGCCTGTCCATGCAGAGCTCGCTAAGTCAAAACCAAAACCTTGAAATCCACTCAATAATGAACTGAGAGCCAATGGAGTTGCTTTAGAAGTGGAGTTATACAAAATTTAGAAGATCCAGTCAGGAGTCTAGCTGTAGCATTCTGCATGGACTGCAACCGGCCTAGGTAGGTTTTGGTTGAACAAGTGAACAGCGCATTACAAAAATCCAGACGACACAAAACAAAAACATGAATTCACATTTCCACTTCTGGACAAAAAACAATATGGCTACGCTTGGCAATATTTCACAGGTGGTAGAAAGAGGAATGAACAAGAGACTTTACATGAGTTTCCAGAGTAAAACCTGAGTCAAAGGTTATCCCAAGGTTTCTAACCAAGGATTTAGCAAAATGACCAAGAGGCCCAAGGATCTGCTTTATCATTGCAGTATTTTTTTCTGAAGCAAAGATGATTACCGGTGCTTCAGTTTTCTCTCTATTTAGCTGGAGAAAACTTTCTGTCATCCAGCTTTTAATTGAATCCAAACAGTAGTTAAGTAAAATGTGTAGATTTGAAAGCTCATTTGGAAGAAAAGAGATATACAACTGGATGTCATCAGCATAACAATGATAAGAGATATCCTTAAAAGATGAAAGTATCAGACCAAGAGGGACCAGATAGAGCAGAAACAGCTGTTTATGTAATATGTATTATAAGGGGTGCACCGATAAATCGGCTGGCCAATTCGTTCGTTTCAAAATCGGAATCGGCCAAAATCAGAATCTGCAGGTCATGCTTTTTAGGAATCGATGATCGGCCAGAAAACTGCAATCGATGCAACCCTTTGTATTACTGTACGTAGTGCTACTTAGGGGTGACACAGTGGCTTAGTTGGTAGACATGTTGTCTTTCAGCGAGAATAAAATAAAATAAATGTCCATTTTTGTCATCTGTGTATGTTTCCCATACAAGACGAAATTTGTCTCTGCATTTAACCCAACCACCACCAGGTGGTGCAGTGAGCAGCCATAGAAAGCGCCCGGGGATCTGGGGAAATAGGTGTGCACTCATAGACACCCCAAGGTGTGTAGTGGCCGGGGTTCGAACCTGGGTCCTTCGGGTCCCAAGTCGGAAGCCCTGCCACTACACCATCTTGGCCCCTTGAAGGTCACTGGATCGAATCGCGGCCTGGGACCTTTCTGGGTAGAGTTTGCATGTTCTCTCCATACATGCGTGGTTTTTTTCTGGGTACTCCAGTTTCCTCCCACAGACCAAAAACATGCATGTTAGGCTGATTGGCAACTCTAAATTGCCTCTAGGTGTGAGTGAGAGAGTGAATGGTTGTCTTGTATGTCTCTATGTGTCTTTGTGATGGACTGAAGACCTGTCCAAGGTGTCCCCTGCCTCTAACACAGTGATATGGGCACCAGTGACCCCCCCCCACGGCCTGAAAAGGAAGAAGTGGGTAAAGATAATGGACGGATGGATGTAGTAAAAATGAAAACTTTTCCCATTTTGTATAGATTTCGGTGTGACAATCTGAATGTTTGTCTAAAAGTAAAAAGAGACGCCTCCTACAGTATGGCAGCACAGATTTGTCCAGTGACTGTATGCAAATAGGACATCTGCAGTTGGTCTGGAGATTGTCATCTGGAAAGTTTGAGGGGTCAGTTCCAAACGTTTGAGCTTTTTTGTTAGGTTTCTTAGAAGCTTCTGCTCTGATGATGGGGGTCCACTTCCACAGCAGAATGGTATGCCTGAACTGCAGGAGATGGCTCGTGTGGGAGAGTGCTTTTGCCTTCGAGGAGATGTGCTTGGTCTAGAAAAGTGTTTAAGTTGACAATAAATGTCAAAGTAGTCAACGGGAGGATGGATCTCAAGATTTCCCAGAAAAATACACCACTGTCAACAGTAGGGCTGGGCGATATGGAAAAAATCATATATCACGATATGGACTTTTTTATATCACGATAACGATATATATCACGATATAAAAAAACTTTGGTCCAAATTTTTCCTGTACACACACACACACACACACACACACACACATCGTGTTGTATATATACAACACGATGTGTGTGTGTGTGTACAGGAAAAATTTGGACCAAGTTTTTATTTTATTTTATTTTACTACAGATACAGTTACAATTATAAGAATGTGAACAAAAAGAACAAGGAAAGTTGGACCAAAGTAGAAACTTTGGTCCAACTTTGGACCTACTTTGGTCCAAATTTTCCTGCAGGGGGCGGTAAAACAACGGGGGCGGTAAAACAACGGCTGCTAATAAAACCCACGAAGAAGAAATCCGCTCTGACTGGAGTAAACAAGACAAAGAAACAGAAAAGAGAAAACGTTGCGTTTGATTCCGGTTCTGTTGTGTCTCTGGTCTGTTTTGTATTGGTTAACTGGACCCGAGTTCGGACTCGGTTGAACTTCGTGTCCTCTGGACCCATTTTGTCTCCGAGTTTCAGCGGAGCTAAATAATGGAAGCTAACAAGGTGAGCTTCCCCTCTTTTTGGTAAAAGTTCTTCTTCTTGGGCTGCCTGCGCAGCTGTTTCTCCATGTTGTGACACCCATAGATATCTGGTGACACCGGCTTCATGCCGGCTGCGTCTCTGTTGAACTCGAGTTTAACAACGTAAAGCACGTGTCGCAAACCCGCGCGTGCGTCAAACATAAAGCAGCGCCGTCATCTCGCAAAACCACTTTATTCTTATTTATCACGATAGAGACGATAGAAGGAAAGTAGCACGATAGACACGTTTCTATCGTCCCCACGATATATATAGTCATATCGCACAGCCCTAGTCAACAGACAGTCTTTGATGACTTGAACAAATTTAGTTGCAAACACACGTCATGGTTGTCCTTCTATGGTTTACCTTACTCAGACCCAACATCTCTAACTTCATTTACTTCCAGCAATCCAGAAAACAGACGTAGCTGGTCCCAGAGTCATCACAGCCACACAGTGTTTTTAGTTAGATGGAACCATAAAGATGGAACTCATTGCTTTATGAACTGCCATTGTGATACTTGTTAAACGTGAAATCTCAGTCTTTAATTGAACCAGAGGGGAAAGTGGGCAGGTTGGTGTAGATGGAAATTTAACAAGACAAAAACACACACCTCTGAGGATAAACGCTGTATATAAAGTCCTGGCATTCTTTGAAGGAACTGCAAACTACCCGCCACCTTTCATGCTTGAATTTAAGATTTGATTTAAGATCATCTTAAAGGTTCAGTATGCAGTTTCTGTAGAACTGCAGCACTTAGAAATATTTTCAACAGGCAAAGCATTCTGATCCCTCCCCCTCAGAGCCATATGTGGCTCTGCCCCCTTGTGGTCTGTTGAATTTCAAATTCAAGCTCTGTTTTTATTGGCTGATTCAAATTCAAGCTCTGTTTTTATTGGCTGGTTACAAACTCTGTTTTTATTGGCTGGAAAATGGCGGGTCACCTTTTCTTTTTAGAAATGCTTATTTACCACCTGGAGAAGCAAGGGGACAATATTTTTTTTAATTTTTTTTCAGAGATTACCTGGCTAACATCAGTCTGTCAGGAGGTAGTGACAGAGTGAAGAAATATGTTCATAAAAAAAGCTACATACTGAAGCTTTAAGATGAGTCGAGATAAAGTTAAAACCGTTTTGATCAAACCTTGCAAATGACATTATGCACAATCTCATGCAATATTTTAAGATGTGTTAGCGCTTACAGTCTGTATTGTTAATGACTCTCTGCTACTATCACACCAAATTGATGGTTGTAAAACTAACAGAGTGACAGATATTTGTATGCTTGCTATAGTTGCGTAACTGTGGCAGCCATGTTGACTGATGTGTGGATGTACAATCAATTATTATTTTCTCAATTTCATTCAAATTTGTCCAAATGTTTATGAGACATGTTGCTAACAAACAGGCAAAGGACCACCTCCCCTCACATACACACACAAAGCTATCATTTTGTCTATGGGCAATAATAAATTGTTGAATGCTTACCAGATGGATTGCCAGCACACTAAGCAGGACAAACACCTGAGTTAGTGAACTTTGAGAAAAATGTACTGATTTTATGAGAAAAATGTACTGATTTTATTTTACATAAGAGAAGATAATGTTTTGTAAAATGAAAGTCGAAAAGAGCAAGATGTGTTTCAAAGAAACTGGCGTTCAGTGGACATCTACTGTGTGGCACTTTCAGAAAATTCCTCTGTTGGCTTCTTTTAAAACAGAAAATGACTTTGTTCAGCTTATGTTAATAACAACGAACACTAACATTTTTCTGCACATTTTCCTAAATTTAGCAAAACAGCAATAAATAAATAACAAATAACTGCCAAATTTACATGTCAGATTGTTAAATGGCTGACTCAAATATACCTAAACAGGGCAAATATTTTGGACTGAATTCGAGGTCACTGTCCTGTGGTGTGTTCAGTTTCGCAAAGATGATCTGAACAAAGTATTTTGTTCACTGCTCGACTTCCTGTCATTTCCTTACAGGTCAAAATACATTCAAAGTGGACTCCATAGTCATTTGTAATCATTAAAGCAATTTCTGAAGGAATATTGGTTACAGAAAAGGGAGCTGATTACTCTACACACCACACTTTTCAGTATCATTTGTAAATACTATTACTACTACTAATAATAATAAAAATGTGTTAAATTATGTATACTGTAATTTTATTTCCACTAGTAAAATTGTGTACTTGTGTTGGTCTCTCAAAGAAAATTACAATGAAATTGTTTTTGGTTGTAATGTGACAAAATAAACCTTGAAAGTTTTTATTTAACACAAAACAAAACCAATGTGTCATTTTAACTGCAGTAAACACATTGAAGTAAAAGTTGTCTGCCTGAAAAAAGGAGCATTAGACCTAACAAAGGAACAGGCTCGGATCACTTCAACTCCAGTTTGTCATCAATTCTAGTTAAAATACTGTCTAGTCAACCTTGTAAAGGGTCAATAGTGAACAATATTTTAACTTCCTTACACCATTTTCAAAACTTGGACCTGAGTGTCGAGACATTTGGAGACATCTCTTGTCTCCTGTCCTAACATGAACTGACACATTTTAATATTGCAGCAAGAATTTCTTGTTCATGTTCAGAAGAATTTGGTTTTCAAAGGTTTTTGAGTCCAGTCTGACTCTTTTGGGAGAGAGAATCTGTCCTGCTGTACTGAATAGTCTTTCAATAATATTTCAGTAGTCTTTCAATAATATTTCAATAGTCTTTCAATAATCTTTCAATAAGATCATGGGTGTTGCGTATCTTCTGGCTGACTCTCCGCGGTGGAATCCATTTTGGGTGTGTTACTGGTGCTGTGGGTGCCACCAGCTCAATGACGTATATACTAGAGTATACCGGTAGGTCATTGTCCCAGCTCTTCTTGAAGGCAGGTCTAATGTTACCTGTCCACTATGAAATGATTCAATGGACCAGCTCCCCTCTCGACATCAGTTACTTTCAAACTAACAACAAATCAAAAAGCCACAATGTGAATGTAACGTGAATGTAACTTTTAACTCAACACATTATAGAAATGCTCTCAATTTACCGATCGATCTACGTTCCCACCCTCATCTCTGGTCATGAGCTCTGGGTTATGACTGAAAGAACAAGATCTCGGATACAAGCGGCTGAAATGAGTTTTCTCCGCAGGGTGGTCTGGACTCTCCCTTAGAGATAGGGTGAGAAGCTCAGTCATCCGGGAGGGACTCGGAGTAGAGCCGCTGCTTCTCCACATCGAGAGGAGCCAGTTGAGGTGGCTCGGGCATCTGGTTAGGATGCCTCCTGGACGCCTCCCTGGTGAGGTGTTCCGGGCATGTCCCACCGGGAGGAGACCCAGAGGAAGACCCAGGACACGCTGGAGGGACTATGTTTCTCGGCTGGCCTGGGAACGCCTTGGGATTCCCCCAGAGGAGCTGCTCCAAGTGGCTGGGGAGAGGGAAGTCTGGGCCTCCCTACTTAGGCTGCTACCCCCGCGACCCGACCCCGGATAAGCGGAAGAAAATGGATGGATGGATGGATNCATCAGATTTTCTGGTCTTCTGGTGAGCTGGACCAGCGATCCATGGTTTTATTTTATTTTATTAAAAAGTTTTATTAACATATAAACACAGAATTTGCAGCGCGGCAGCCGGCAGCGAGAGAAAAGCTGCAGGAGGCGGAGCAGTTGTCAAGTTCACCAGAGCACGGGGAGCAGCCATACATGGCTCTGAGGGGAGGGAGCAGAATGCTTTCCCTGTTCAAAATATCCAATGGTTTTGTTCCTCAGCAGAGGCCAACGCCTCCAGCAAGAATCGTTTTAAAATGGAGAAAGTCCAGACCCTAGTCTGAAGCGAAGTGAAGGACAAGGGTCTGGTTTTAACCAGGCTACGCATCTCCATTAAAAAAAAATATATTTTTTTTTCTTCTTTCGGCTTTTTCCCTGCGTTAGGGGTCGCCACAGCGAATCTAGTCGCACGAAGATTTGGCAGTTGTTTTTACGCCGGATGCCCTTCCTGACACAACCACAGACCACCGAGCAACCACAGCCCTCTGTGTGGAGTAGAGAGCTGATATCTAGGGTTCCCGGGGGAGCAGATGGTGTGGGTTAAGGGCCTTGCTCAAGGGCCCAGAGTGAGGCAGATGAGGGTGGAGACAGGTGTGACCGCTTCACTTATCCATCCCACATCTTTGATGTTGTCGGTACTGGGGCTTGAACCCGGCGATCTTCCGATCACAAGCTCACCTTCTTAACCTCTGCGCCACCACTCCCTAAAAAAATAATACAGTAATAATTACGGTATTTTGAAATTTTCATTTTGAAAAGCCGAGTTCCTTCCGGTTTTGACGGCAGAAGCAGTAGCTTGACGGCAGAAATGTAAACACTCTGGACCGCGTGAAGTACAGGCAACCTCAGATCTTGGAGGAGCAATGAGCTAACATGCTAACAGACCTTAAGGGCGAGATACACTCGAGCGTCCTCACGATACGCCTATACGCAGCGTACGTACGCTGTGGCAAAAGCGTAGCCCCGCGTAGCCCCTCAGGGCATGTACGCGCAAAAGTATTTTTTTACTACGCATACGCGATGCGCATACGCGATGCGCGGTGTCTGACCTAAACTTCCCCGGCGCCGGACTGTTTTGTATGTTACACAAATGAAATAAATTCCCCTTCTTTATCGCTGATCGGGCCTTTTCTTTTGTTTTTTTGCCTAAAGTCAAGTAACCGCTTCTTCCTCCGTTCACTCGATGAATGAAATGAATGAATTCAGGTCCTACCTGGGTGCGCGATGTTTTAATATTCCCTGGTGGGCTGTGTGCTGCAGGAAAAGCACTCCCTGTTATTATTTTTATTTCTGAGAGAACTTTTTATAACATATATAGTAGAAAGACCGTATCAGAACACCGCAGAAGTCTGAGCGAGCTGCTCATGATGCATTCTCGAGGTTTCACTTTGAGCTGACTGAAATCTGTCAATCATTTCAGTAGGCGTGTCAGCAAGTGACCAATCAGCGAGCTCAGTTGAGTCCCCTCCGTGCTCAGCTGCTCATATTACAACAAGGAGAACGCAAGCGTTTGAAAGCTGATAGTTTCTGAAAGTATAGAAGCGAAAACGTACGCTCCGTATATGCGCGTATATGCACGTATACGGAGTCTGCTTCAGTGTATCTCGGCCTTTACTGTAAACTCCCTGGACCGCGCGAAGCAGTGGAAATGTACAGGCAGCCTCAGATCTTGGAGGAGCAACGAGCTAACATGCTAACAGACGGAGGAAGGCTTCACCAGCTCCCAGTAGGAAAATAACTATTTTTTCCCTTCATTATGGCTCCAAATGTATGTGTTTTTTGATCATTATGTAGGGTACTGTGTTAGGATAGGCTAAGTGCTTGGTAAAATACAGTATTGTATGTACATAAGGTGCAGTTTGTACTATGTTCCGACTTACGCCAAAATTCGGGTTACGACGGAGCATAGGAACGGAACTCTGTCGTAAATCGAGGACTACCTGTATGGTAATTTGGATATAAACCAATTTATGAATATTTATTCAGAAATTTAGTTTTAATCATTTTCTTAAACATAGACATTGATTTTGCAACTTTAGTATCATTTTCCAAACCATTCCACAGACCTATTCCCTGAATTAAAGTAGACCTACCCCTTAAGCTAGTTCTATGCTGTGGCATAACAAAAATATATGTTCCCTTAAGATTACAAAGCAATTAAGCAATTACAAAGTAGAAGTATCAGTAAATTAGCAACAACAACAAAAATAATAATAATAATAATAATAAATTCAGGTCAGACAGAGCTCATACCCAGCTATGTTGCAAGAAAGTTAGCAGATAATACAACCCCAAGAACAAATCCCTTCTAGCTGTGTAATGGTGTGTCTGTAGATGAAAACAGTGGTAAACATAAACCAACAAATACCGTCAACTGTTTGGTAGCAAAAATCATTAATCCGCCAATCCCATGGCAGCAGCTCGGTGCATTTAGACATAGGTGTGGTGAAGGTGTTGCTGGTGCTCAAACCGAGCATCAGAATGGAGAAGAAATAAGACTGAAGTGACTTTGAATGTGGCGTGGGTATTGGTGCCAGATGGGTTGCTCTGAGCTGCATTTCAGAAACTGCTGATCTGCTTGGGTTTTCTCACAAAAAGAGTGGTCCAAACAAAAGAGAAAATGCCTAGTAAGCAGCAGTTGTGTAGATCCAAATGCGTTGTTGATATCAAAGGTCAGAAGAGAATGGTCAGACTGGTTTAAGAAGCTAGAACGGCAATAGCAGCTCAAATACCCACTCGGGTCTGCAGAATACCACCTATGGAAGCAGAACATGTCCAACCTTGAAGCAGATGGGCTCCAGTAGACCACACCAGAGGCCTCTCCTATAGCTAAGAACAGAAATCTGAAGCTATAGTTCACACAGACTGACCAAAACTGGACTATAAGAGATCGGAGAAACATTGTCCGTTCTGATGGGTCTTGATTAATTGAAATCCAACGGCCTCCTCAGTCACGTTTGAACTGATCAAATACATCTACCGGTATTTGTTTGTTCAAAGTACAGTATAATGATGTTTCCTGGATGAAAAATCCCAAAACCTGATAGATTCAAGCAAAGTTGACGAAATCCGTTTTACAAATAATACGTAACTCTTTATGTTGCTCAAAGCAGTGCAACCCTTTCACACAGTGCTGAAAGCCTGATCCACAACAAATGTACAGTATTCATCTGTAACAATGCTTGACAACATGCTTCACAAGCAAGTCTTTAATATTTTACTATGACCTATGCGTAACATCCATCCATTATCTTTACACTGTTCTTCATTTTTGGGTTGCGGGGGTCAAGGTGTCCATTTCCAGCAGTCACTGTGCAAGAGGTGGGGGACACCCTGCAGGTCTCCAGTCCATCACAGGAACACATAGAGACAAACGAGACAAACGACCATTCACTCTCTTACACCTAAGAAATAATTTATAGTTACCATATTTTTCAGACTATAAGGCAAACTTAAAATCCTTTAATTTTCTCAAAAATCGACAGTGAACCTTATGTATGAATTCTGGTTGAGCTTACTGACCTCTAAGGATGCACGATATATACGATATACGGTAGAAACGATAGAAATTTAGCCTACGATAGGGATCTGTCTTCTACCGGCTAACCGCAGAAAATCAGAGTTGTCCGATTTAATCTTTGCTTTTTTTTTTAGTTTAAAACTGTGCATAAGTGGTGTTGAAGTGTACAATCAAAGTTGTCAGAGTTAATCAATACTTTTTTGTGTTGAAAACTGTGCGTAAGTGGTGTTAAAGTATTTTCTTCGAGTGCTAAGTAGCGAAGCTATAAGCTAACTTCGTCCGGCTTGCCGTAGTTTGCCATATTCGGACGCATGCGCAAAACGCTGCGTTCCGTCGAAAGTTGTTGTTTTTTGTCGAAAGTTAAAGTAAGCGTTGGTCAGCTTTAAATCACAGTTGTCAGATTTAATCTTTACTTTTTTTAGTTTAAAACTGTGCATAAGTGGTGTTAAAGTCTTTTCTTCGAGTGCTAAGTAGCGAAGCTATAAGCTAACTACGTCCGGCTTGCCGTAGTGTTGCCATATTCGGACGCATGCGCAAAACGCTGTGTTCCGTCGAAAGTTTTTTTTTTTTTGTCGAAAGTTAAAATAAGCGTTGGTCAGCTTTAGAGAAACCTGCCCTCTGATCTGTGAACAGAACGCTGTGTTGTGTGATTTTACTGCGAGACCCTCTGGTCAAAGCCATAGAGGAAACTGGTTGCCTTGTCAGCTCTCCTTACAGTTAACAACAGGAGTTAACAACATATTCTTTAGTTTAAAACTTATGGCTAAAACTACACAAGATATATTTTGCACTGTTT
Organism: Garcialebias charrua; assembly: GCA_038048925.1. NCBI lineage: Eukaryota > Metazoa > Chordata > Actinopteri > Cyprinodontiformes > Rivulidae > Garcialebias > Garcialebias charrua. Next base: position 29,933 of record JBBPBX010017034.1, on the reverse strand, counting down.
TGCACTAAAAGAAAGAAGCCTAATGCTTGAGTTGTTAATTATTTAAAAACTCTCTGGACCTAGTAGTGAAATTTTCTTAATAGAGATTATTTTGTGGTATAGCAGTTTTCAAAATAAATTATGGCAAAAGGACACCCTATGCTTTTTTTTTCATTCCTATTGCAAGTTTTATACCAAAAACATATTGCGATATATATCGTTATCGCCACCCTTCACAATACATGTCGTGATATGAATTTTAGGCCATATCACACATTCCTACTGACCTCAAACTGATTTTAAATGGGACACAGCACTCAAAAATCTGACGAAATGAACTTGTTTTGCTTAATGCGCTTTATAATCCGGTGCGCCTTATAGACCGAAAAATATGGTACCAATCAGCCTAACATGCAGGTTTTTCTTTGCAAAATCACTGTACTCTAGTACACTCTACATACATACAAGATTAGTTTTTTGCACCAACATCTACTGATGTTACAGGAATTGACGACACATTTCACGACTACACTGACAAGGAGGTTGCTGTTTTGATCAAAACTTGAAAACAACAACATGCACAGTCATACGTGATATTGCAAGTCGTCACGCTCAGAGTACGTGAGTAAGTTCATCAGTTATAGACATAGATCGATTGACTTCTTTTCTGAAGGCTTCATAAAAATCCAGTCAGTGGTTCAATTGATATTTTGCTAATAGACAGAAAAAGTTGACTCCAAATAGTTAACAGGAAAGGTTGTAAGAAATGTGTTAGTGTTCAAAATATGCATGTATGATCAGTCCCGGCTACCACTGCACCAAATTGTAAGTCAATACCTGAAAAACTGACTAAGCTACAGCCATGTTTGTGTTTCTTTTAGTCAGTTGGCTGTGGCAGCCATCTTGAATTGGGTTGCATCCAAAAGTTAGCCAGTTGCAGATGTACATGAAATAAGTGGTGTCTGCAAGTTGCATTAAAATCCAAGTGATTCATAAAGTATTTTGGTAACAGACACAAAGACGAGTGCACAGACCGTAATAATGGTTACAGGTAGTCCTCGACTTACGACGGAGATCCGTTCCTACGCGGTGTCGTAAACCGAATTTTGCCGTAAGTCGGAACATACGTACATACTGAACCATATATGTACAGTATTGTATTTTACTAAGCACTTAGCCTATCCTAACACAGTACCCTACATAATTATCAAAAAACACATACATTTGGGAGCTATAATGAAGGGAAAAAAAGAGTTAATTTCCTACTGGGATGCCGGTGAAGCCGTTTTCCTCCGTCCATCCTCCATATTCTCTATTGCGTTTACGTTGTAAAACCGCTGTCCATAAAACAGCTACTTTTCCACACTTGCTGCCTGTTTCTTGCATTCCAGCATGGTCCAACAAGTTTTGTTTTGTTTTTTGAATGTCCAGAGGACCAGACTTAGCTTTTTTAGATAGTAATGTGCAGTATTTCTCCGCCGCTACGTTTACAACGTAAAACCGGAAACTGCGTAACTCGGCTTTTCAAAATAAATTTTCAAAATATTATTTTATTTTTAGTTATTTTTAATGGGAGATGCGTTGTAACCGCGAAACGTCGTAACTCGAGACCGTCGTAAGTCGAGGACTACCTGTATTTAGTTATCCAAATAACTGTCTTTGTAATTCTGATTCAAACGGTCACGTTGGGGAGAACGGCAACTAGGTCATCCAGTTCCTACGCACGCATTTGTCCATTCACAGCTGAACATGTTGTAAAGCTTCACCTCATGGCCTCCTACCTGGGCTGAGACCATGCAGGAGCATCTGTGCTGCACAGAAAAGTGACTGAGCCCATCTTTGGTGGCACCGCTCGGCCCCATGGGAAACATAACATTACTCATCCATCTCCAGGCAGCAGATCTGTGCAGCACAAAACAAGTTGCTGCCTAATGATTAGCAGTCAGGGTGAGGAGGGGACTTGCATAACAGCCACATCTATAGTCCCCTTTTCCCACAGTCAGGATTTTAAAAAACGAAATAAAGCTCATTTGCATGAGGTGAGGAGGCAGGTGGTGGATGGGACACATCATCTACAAGGCCTCTATGAAGAGTGACCCATATTTTTATTTTAAAAAATGCAATGTTTAACACAGATGATAAACAATGTCTGGGCTGAATTCAGGGTGATGTTGATGCAAATAAAACAATAAATGCAGATCACTGAGTTACATTATACACTATATGATCAAAGTGAGGGGAACTTAATGTCAGAGTGTTTATAATTTCAAGTCATCGTGACTTGATCCACTGCAGTAGTTGAGGCTCACCCACAGAAAAGACACAATCTGAGCGTGACTGGACATAAACATCCAGCACCATCCAACACGCAGGCAGCAGTGAAGCCGTCCTACAGACGTCCTACCTTCGGATAGCTCCAGGTCCAGCTCGGCCAGCTGGTCCCTGACCTCTTTGGGCAGAGCCGACAGCTCGAGCCCGCGCTCCGTCATCTTCAGATGTTTCACTGACACGCAGAGGGTTAACTCGGCCCCGCGCGAAGCTACGACCAAAACTAAATATTAGGATGCGGGAGAGCTGTTGTTTACTCCATCTCCGTGGCTCCCCGACACCGCCATGACTGGGAGATGGGAAGAGAAGGACTCGGTCAGTCACGTGACCCGGGCGGACTGTGAGGCTGATGAGGATGAAGGAAACAGACTCTCTGCTCCCTCTGCTGTTGGCTCCAGCAGGTTCACCTGTTTCCCTGAGTGCCCACCTCACCTGCCTCATTATCCCCCCTCCCTCAACCAAATTCATCGAGGGAGGGGGCACTTTGTTTTCTAGGATTTACCTTAGCTGTCTTTTGCTACTTTAGATTCTAGCTACTATTTTCCAACTTCTAGCTTTTTTTATCCTCATCGGAGGATCAGTTCCTCCAAATCCGAGGCCATGGTCTTGAGCCGGAAAAGGGTAGCATGCCCTCTCTGGGTCGGGGAGGAGGTCCTGCCCCAAGTGGAGGAGTTTAAGTATCTCGGGGTCTTGTTCACGAATGAGGGAAAACTGGAGCGTGAGATCGATAGGCGGATAGGTGCAGCATCCGCAGTGAAGCGGGCGCTGTACCGGTCTGTCGTGGTGAAGAGAGAGCTGAGTCGAAAGGCAAAGCTCTCAATTTACCGATCGATCTACGTTCCCACCCTCATCTATGGTCATGAGCTTTGGGTTGTGACCGAAAGAACGAGATCTCGGATACAAGCGGCTGAAATGAGTTTTCTCCGCAGGGTGTCTGGACTCTCCCTTAGAGATAGGGTGAGAAGCTCAGTCATCCGGGAGGGACTCGGAGTAGAGCCGCTGCTTCTCCACATCGAGAGGAGCCAGTTGAGGTGGCTCGGGCATCTGGTTAGGATGCCTCCTGGATGCCTCCCTGGTGAGGTGTTCCGGGCATGTCCCACCGGGAGGAGACCCAGAGGAAGACCCAGGACACGCTGGAGGGACTATGTTTCTCGGCTGGCCTGGGAACGCCTTGGGATTCCCCCAGAGGAGCTGCTCCAAGTGGCTGGGGAGAGGGAAGTCTGGGCCTCCCTACTTAGGCTGCTACCCCCGCGACCCGACCCCGGATAAGCGGACGAAAATGGATGGATGGATTCTAGCTACTATTTTCCAACTTCTAGCTTTTTTTAAACTATTATTTATTAAATGTTATTTTTTACAAGTAGACTTTTGCTACTTTTAGCTAATGGTGTAATTAGCTTTTAGCTGCTTTTTCTACTTTAGCGAATATTTTTGCTACATTTAGCTTCTTGCATAAAGTTGTTTGCTACCTTAATGTAGCATTTTGCTACTTTTAACTTCCTGGTAGCCTTATTTTATATATTCAAGTACAAATTTTGTACTTTTGGCTAGCCTTTTGCTACTCTTAAAAGTGTAGCTACCCATTTGTTACCTTTAGCTGGTGTTTTGCTACTTTAGATTCTAGCTACTGTTTTGCAACTTCTAGATTTTTTTTTAAATTATTATTTATTTATATTTTTTACAACTTTTAAGTAGACTTTTGCTACTTTTAGCTTAATGGTGTAATTAGCTTTAGCTAAAATTTTCTATTTTAGTGAATATTTTTGCTACATTTAGCTTCTTCCATAAAGTTGTTTGCTACCTTAATGTAGCATTTGGCTACTTTTAACTTCCTGCTAGCCTTATTTTATATTCAAGTACAATTTTTGTACTTTTGGCTAGCCTTTTGCTACTCTTAAAGTGTAGCTACCTATTTGTTACCTTTAGCTTGTGTTTTGGGACCTGTAGGCAGCCTTTTGATGTATTTACTGCTAACCTTATTTTGCATTTAACTATGTACTCTAAGGTCCCTACAACTCGGTTTAAAACTCAGGGTGACCTTTCCTTCTTTCAGGCCGTAGCCCCCTGGCTGTGGAATGCCCTCTGTCTCTTTGTGTGACCGTCTCTGTTGATTCCTTTAAAACGCAGCTTAAAACACTTTTATTCAGACAAGCTTTTAGTTAAATGTTTTATTTTAGTGTTTTTATCAGCTGTGTTTACTGTTTTTAATAATCAGCTGTTATTATTTTTTGTTTTGTTCTATTTTATGCTTTTATTTTGAATTTTGTACAGCACTTTGTGATTGCATCTATAAGTGCTATACATGTTTACTTACTTTCAGCTATAGACTTTTACTATGTTTAGCTTCTAGCTACTGTTTTGATATGTTTAGCTAGTCATTTTACTAATTTTAAGTAGCCTTTGGAAACTTTTAGCTTAACTTAGCTTTTAGCTTCTACTTTAGCTATACTATGTTGGCTACATTTAGCTTCTTGCTAGTGGTTTGCTACCGTAATGTAGCCTTTTGCTACTTTTAACTTCCTGCTAGCCTCGTTTTACATTTAACTACAAATTTTCTACTTTTAGCTATAGCCTTTTTGCTACTCTTAGTCTACTAATTTGTTACCGTTTTGGGACCTGTAGCCTTTTGCTGTATTTATTTTACTGCTAACCTTATTTTACATTTTCTACTTTTAGCTATATAGGCTTTTGCTATAAGCTTCTGTTTTACTATTACTGTATATATTATTATATGATGGACTTGTGATTTGTCCTGGGTGTGCCCGGCCTCTCGCACAGTGATAGGTGGACATGGGCACCAGTGACCCTCGTGACCCGAAAAGGTAGAAGTAGGTAAAGATAATGGATGGATGGACTTCAACAAAGCAGCTTGACATGCCGAGGAAGCATTTGGGCAGTGCTTCCCAGTGTTGTGGGTCACGGGTGTGGGTCATGAGATCAAGTGAGTCCTCAGATAATTTATTTTTTAAAATTATTTCCTCTGGTCCTGTTGGCCCGGGGCCTGAGGGGTGGGTGTCCCTGGTGCCCGGGCCTTGGTGCCTAGGCCTGGGGCTACGTCGGTGCAGCGGGTTCCGGCAGGGGCCTGTGAACATGTCGCTGTTGGCCCCGGGGGTTCATTGTGTGTA
>JBBPBX010017034.1:0-23499 GCA_038048925.1 Garcialebias charrua | reverse complement strand
TTCATTCATTCATTCATTCAACCTTTATTTATACAGGCTAGCCTCGTTGAGCCACGGGGACTCATTTACAAGAGGGACCTGTCTCACTCACACCCAGGGTCAATTTAGAGTTACCAATCAGCCTAACATGCATGTTTTTGGACTGTGGGAGGAAACCGGAGCACCCGGAGAAAACCCACGCATGCACGGAGAGAACATGCAAACTCCACCCAGAAAGGCCCCCGGACCGGGATTTGAACCGGGGACCTGCTCGCTGAGAGGCAGCAGCTCTACCAGTTGTGCCACCGTGCTGCCCAAATATATATATTTGATGTATATATATATATATATATATATACATCAAATATATATACTGGTATATATATTTATAGAATTCTACTGCAAAGTCATAAATGTTATGTCTCCTTTATGCATGTGTTTTGTTGCTGTGTTCTGTTATGTACTTTGCAGGATTGCAGATGGCGGTCGGGTGCGTTTGCCTTGTGCTCTTTTTGTGGATAATTGTTATGTTTTGTTGTCTTACTTTCTGTCTTTCCTTTCTTTCTATCCTATTTAAAAAAATCATAATACTGTAGTGTGAAGAGGATGGCTGTAAGGTGAGAAGGGAGGCCATCTAAAAGGGATTTTTATTTATTTATTTCTAATTATCTATTTTCTCCATAATTGTTACAAAAAATAAACACACAGCATTTACAAGATGAACCAAACGAACTGTTAAGAAATTTTGTGTTGTCATGTACGGTTAATTAAAGTTTTCTGTTGTATTTGTATATAAACCAGCAATGGTTGGAATCACAACCTTCTACCACTATTATTTTGGGGATAAAGGATGAACATTTTGGTAACCTTTGATTTGGGGGACAATCATCTTCTCTTTATGCCAGCCTAGATCTAGCTCTGGTGGGTACCACATACCACAGAGTCCAAAAACGCCTACACTTCAGTTTTATCTTCTTTAAAATGGATAAAGCCATTTGAGCTTTAACCTAAAACTAATTAAAATAAAACTAAATGAGACTAAAGGGTGTGGTACATCAGTCCAAGTACAATGCCATGAGGAACCCCACCAAAAATACAGAAAAAACAACGGATGGGTATTAATGTCACAGTGGCACAGTGTTCTAAATGTCAACACATTGCTGCAGATGGAAGCTCAAGATGATCTGTCGTGTATACAGCTAAAAATATTTAAAAACTTCACTTAAAAAAAGATCAAAAAGGTTTTTCTGTTCCAATTTACTATTCATCTCTCAAATTGCTCAGTTAGCCAAGTTAGAAAGTGGCTAACAAAGGTTAAAAAAGAAACGTATACATAATAAAGTTGGTTTTTTTCACACCCGGTACTTGAGTCTTGTTTTTCTTTCAGCTGCTCCCCTCTTCAGGGGGTTGCCACAGCGAACTACCTCGCTTGAAGACTTGGCAATTAATTTTACACTGGATGCCCTTAGACCACCGAGCTACCACAGCCCTCTGTATGGAGCAGAGAGCTGCCGAATAGGGCACCTGGGGGAGCAGATGGTGGGGCTTACTCAAGGGCCCAGAGTGGGGCAAATGAGGGTGGAGGAAGGTGGGGGTTTCACCTTTCCCACCCACATTTTGATGTCTGGGGAATTGAACCAGCAATCTTCCGATCTCTGCACAACCAGTCCCCACACTCAGTACTTAAGAGTAAATATGTACATTTGATTTTGCTAATTTTATAACAAATGTCCGTGTTTATTCCACCTAACACCTAACTTTACTCTAAATTTATCATTCAGGAGTTTTTGCTCACCTGTGAGAGAAAACCCACCAGTAAATGCTTGTTTTACATTATTTTATTTTTGCCTGTGACAACTTATTTATTTGAGACTATACACACAGATTTTTTCCCATCTTGAAGCCTGAGTATTGGGCAAACTTACTCTAAACATATCTCCAATACATGTTTATTTCACCCGCATGTACAAGCCCAAAACCAGAAAAGTTGGCACGTTGTGCAAATCGCAAATAAAAACAGAATACAATGACTTGCAAATCTTTTTCAACCCATATTCAACTGAATAGAATGCAAAGACAATATATTTAATGTTCGAACGGAGAAACTTTATTTTGTTTTGCAAATAACCATTAACTTAGAATTCAATGGCAGCAACACATTGCAAAAAAGTTGGCACAGGGACATATTTACCACTGTGTTACATCGCCTTTCCTTTTAACAACACTCAGTAAACGTTTGGGAACTGAGGAGACCAATTTTTGAAGCTTTTCAGGTGGAATTCTTCCCCATTCTTGCTTGATGTACAGCTTAAGTTGTTCAACAGTCCGGGGTCTCCGTTGTCGTATTTTACGTTTCATAATGCGCCACACATTTTCAATGGGGGACAGGTCTGGACTGCAGGCAGGCCAGGGGAGGACCCGCACTCTTTTGCTACGAAGCCACGCTGTTGTAACACGTGCAGAATGTGGCTTGGCATTGTCTTGCTGAAATAAGCTGGGGCGTCCATGAAAAAGACGTCGCTTGGATGGCAGCATATGTTGCTCCAAAACCTGTATGTACCTTTCAGCATTAATGGTGCCTTCACAGATGTGTAAGTTACCCATGCCTTGGGCACTAATGCACCCCCATACCATCACAGATGCTGGCTTTTGAACTTTGCGCCTATAACAGTCCTGATGGTTCTTTTCCTCTTTGGTCCGTAAGACACGACGTCCACAGTTTCCAAAGACAATTTGAAATGTGGACTCATCAGACCACAGAACACTTTTCCACTTTGCATCAGTCCATCTCAGATGAGCTCGGGCCCAGCAAAGCCGGCGGCGTTTCTGGATCTTGTTGATGAATGGCTTTTGCTTTGCATAGTAGAGCTTTAACTTGCACTTACAGATGTAGCGACGAACTGTAGTTACTGACAGTGGTTTTCTGAAGTATTCCTGAGCCCATGTGGTGATATCTTTTACACACTGATGTCGGTTTTTGATGCAGTACCGCCTGAGGGATCGAAGGTCACGGGCATTCAATGTTGGTTTTCGGCCTTGCCCCTTACGTGTAGTGATTTCTCCAGATTCTCTGAACCTTTTGATGATATTACGGACCGTAGATGGTGAAATTCCTAAATTCCTTGCAATAGCTCGTTGAGAAAAGTTGTTCTTGAACTGTTCGACAATTTGCCCACGCATTTGTTCACAGAGTGGTGACCCTCGCCCCATCCTTCTATGTGGATGACTGAGCATGTCAAGGAAGCTGCTTTTATACCCAATCATGGCACCCACCTGTTCCCAATTTGCATGTTCACCTGTGGGATATTCCAAATAAGTGTTTGATGAGCATTCCTCAAATTTCTCTGTCTTCTTTGTCACTTGTGCCAGCTTTTTTGAAACATGTTGCAGGCATCAAATTCCAAATGAGCTAATAATTGCAAAAAATAACAAAGTTTACCAGTTCGAACGTTAAGTATGTGGTCTTTGCAGTGTGTTCAATTGAATATAGGTTGAAAAAGATTTGCAAGTCATTGTATTCTGTTTTTATTTGCGATTTCCACAACGTGCCAACTTTTCTGGTTTTGGGCTTGTAGTTCAACCTCCGTAAAAAAAATTAAAACTATACTCAACACATTAGGGGAACAAAGAGCACATGATTTCCACATAGAAAAATACAACTCATTAAAAGTTATGTTGTAAAAGAAAAAAGAAAGAGTGACAAGTGGGAAACAAACAGATGATATTCATGGAAGAAAATGCCAAAAATAAATACATTGCAAAACAGATGTAAAAGAAGCACCTTGCACCAAATACGAGGTCAGCTTTGCAACAAATACATTTTTTTGGGAGAAAAGCCCTCAACAACAGAGAATCTGTAATTAATGTGCTCTAATTAATAATTTAATCATTTGTGAAATCCTATCACATGCTTTGGTCACCTTACAACTACAGCTTCTGACTGAAACAGACCAAACCCCTCTCAGGACAGCTCAAAGAAAGAACATTAAAATAAAATAAAAATATATATTGCACTACTCTTTCCTCCACTGCAACAGCCAGGATGTAAAATCTGTTGTTTGAATATCATTCAAAGGTCTTCAAAAAGACTATCCTCTGCAGGTGTGGTACATTAGGATAAGGGTGAAATCTTTAAAGAACTTTTTTTTTTTTGCATCAATAATTTGACATTACAGAACAGAACAGAAGAACAGTGATTGTATGAGTTACACACAAACAGTGGTGTTTTAATTGTAAAATCTATGCAGTCAATAGGGTTTGATTTAAAAAAAAAACGACTAATCATGACATTCGCTCTAAGTGGATTCAAAGATGGTCGCAATCTCAGCTTGAGCAGCGTTCCCATCGACAGTTTGTTGTGAACTCAGCTGATAAACCGAGCGTATTTATGAAGGTTTCAAAAGAAAACAACGGTATGTAAAATGACAGAATAAAACAGACAAAAACAAACACTTAAATCCATGGCCTTTTACTGCAGCCACCCTGCCAACATCTTACCAGATTTTAACAGCACAAGCAAAACATGGACGACAACATCATATTTCAGGAATTAAAAAAAGACAACATTTTCTTACGAATAAAAAAAGCATGATACTTTACAGTAAACCAGCCAGCCTGAAAAGAAACAAACTTCATCACAGCCAGTGTGTGGGAACAAATTTGATTGTTGCTGCTTCCTGATCTAAGAAAAACAAACAAACGAAAAAACAGTTAAAGAAAAATAAAAACTCTTAACTCTTCCAAATCTAAAACCTTGTCCAGACAGGACAAGACCCGCCCCCTGAACCCTGCAGAACGAGTGTTCAACATGTTTTCCATATTTACATACGCAGAGAGACGAAGATTCGATGAGAGGACGCCTGCGGCACGGGGACTGACGGAGAAACTGCACCACGTTTGAAAGTGATTATCATAAGCTGTGAGGGGAGAAGATATCTTGGTTATGTGGAGAGTGTGGGTCCCTCGTCACGAAACACTTTGCACCAGTCCGGCCTTTGAACGCCACTCCAGTTCATTCTGGTCGCCTTTTTTCCCCCCACACATCATCTTGTGGCTGGCTGTGATTGCGTTGCCATGACAACCCCTCCTGGGTGACCCGACCCCATGCCAGCTAAGACCGACATGGCCACCGCCTCTGCAGCGCGGACACTCAGCCCGTTGATGGTGGCCACGGGGCTCGGCGCCGAGGCTGGGGGTGACGGCACGTGTTGGATAACCGCCGCTGGGGAGCCGATGGGTTCAGTGGAAGTATCCCTGGAGGCCTCATCTCCTCCTGCAGCTACAGACAGACAGAGCAACATTCACCCTTAAGAGAGGTGAGCGAGTTAAAATGGAACATTAGATGGATGAGATGACGGACGAGTCCTGGCACAAAAAGCGGTTCAGTACTGGACGTTTGTTAGTGATCCTGAATGATTACCAAGGAAAACGGCCTTCTTCTGCATGACAGTGACAGGGCAGTCTTTGTGAGCTAGAAGGAGATGTTTCAGCTGTGCCACCTCATTCCTTAAAAGAGTTACTTCATTCTGGCAACACAAAACACACGATGAACGTCAGGGAAGACCAATCAAAAAGCATGTTTTTATGGGTTAGTTTGAAAATCCCACTGGCTCACTGTTAACGACACGTTCATGCTGGCGAGGTCCTCTGACTTTTTCTCTAGAGAGTTAACCCACAGCTTTCGTTTTTGTCTGCAGCGGGTAGCAGCTGCTCGGTTTCTTTCCAGAAAGCGCTGCCTCCTCTCATCGGGGTCCATCTCTGAAGCACGCCGCCGCCGCCCCCCTGTTGGCTGAGCAGGGGACACCTGGAGCATGAGGACGGGAATAAAAATGAGCTACTTGGAGATAAATGTCATGCAATTTTATTTTTGAATGGAGAATAATTGAATAACTACTCAGCAAGTATAATAGCTATTTAAAAATAATAATAAGGTCCTGCCCCAAGTGGAGGAGTTTAAGTATCTCGGGATCTTGTTCACGAATGAGGGAAAACTGGAGCGTGAGATCGATAGGCGGATAGGTGCAGCGTCCGCAGTGAAGCGGGCGCTGTACCGGTCTGTCGTGGTGAAGAGAGAGCTGAGTCAAAAGGCAAAGCTCTCAATTTACCGATCGATCTACGTTCCCACCCTCATCTATGGTCATGAGCTTTGGGTTATGACCGAAAGAACAAGATCTCGGATACAAGCGGCTGAAATGAGTTTTCTCCGCAGGGTGGCTGGACTCTCCCTTAGAGATAGGGTGAGAAGCTCAGTCATCCGGGAGGGACTCGGAGTAGAGCCGCTGCTTCTCCACATCGAGAGGAGCCAGTTGAGGTGGCTCGGGCATCTGGTTAGGATGCCTCCTGGACGCCTCCCTGGTGAGGTGTTCCGGGCATGTCCCACCGGGAGGAGACCCAGAGGAAGACCCAGGATACGCTGGAGGGACTATGTTTCTCGGCTGGCCTGGGAACGCCTTGGGATTCCCCCAGAGGAGCTGCTCCAAGTGGCTGGGGAGAGGGAAGTCTGGGCCTCCCTACTTAGGCTGCTACCCCCGCGACCCGACCCCGGATAAGCAGAAGAAAATGAATGGATGGATGGATAATAAATGAGATTACCCTATGAGAGAATTTAAAATGTAAATCAACTGAACCTAAAATAACCAAGATATAGTCAAGATTGGTCCAGGTTTCAAAATGCTCTACTCCCTGTTTAGTTTTTAAAGAAGTGAAAAAATAAAATGTTACTGACATCTGCAGTCACAGCTACCAGTCCATGATGGTAGCTATACAATCAGCTTGCTGTGAAAACCTGTCTAAAAACTTATCAGACAACTGCTTAAAGCACTTTTCAAATTGAAGCTTTATTTTAAAGACTGTTCAGACTATTTGGCTACAACTTTACTCACAGATGCTGGTGAAGATTTTTAGTCATCCAGGGCATGATAAATCAAAAAAAGTGTTCAATACAGAAACAACTGGACTTTATTTGTAACAGAAGACGTTTGGTCCTTCATCCAAAGGGCTTTCTCAATTCTAAGGGCAGACTGTGAGAGTAAAGGCCCCCGCATAGCTCTGCGTACGGCCGTACGCAGCTGTACGCACGTACTACGCAGAGGCACAAGCGTATCCCCGCAGGGCATGTACGTGCAAAGCTCAATTTTTACGACTGCGTACGCAAACGCATTGTCGTACAATAAACTGCCTGGTGCCTGACTGTTTTGTATGCGACACCAATGTATTAAATTCCCCTTCATCCCTGATCTGGCCTTTTCTTTTGTTTTTCTGCCAAAAGGCAAGTGATCTCTTCCTCCTCCGTTGACTCCATGACTGAAATGATGAGAAATGAAATCAAAAAAGGCGTTCAATACAGAATCAACTGGACTTTATTTGTTGCAGAAAACGTTTCGACTTCTGTCCAGAAGATGAGAAATGAATGAATTTGTCACGAGCTAATTAAACTCGGGTCCAGCGTGGCTGCGGGAGGTTCTGGAGATTTCCTGGTGAGCTGGTCTGATGTGTGGGCTGCAGGACCAGCGCTCCCTGTTTTTTATTTTTTTGTTTTTAGAACTTTTTAATAACATATAAACACAGAACACCGCTGCGGGTGCAGCTGCCGGCTCAAGCCTTTTTTCCCCCCACCCGACCTGTCAACAAATTCAATAGGCGTGTCAGCAAATGACCAATCAGCGACCTCAATTTGTCCCGTAGGGAAACGCTCTGGGTTGCAGCTGCTCAAATGACGTCAAGATTTTGTAGCGAAAACACGAGAATGAACGCTGAGCTGTGCGGGACGGGTGAACTGTCTGCGTACAGTACATGCGTACGGACATACGCAGAGCTATGGGTGAGCCGTAAAGTTATAAATGCTGAGCTGACACACACACACATAATAATAATAATAATAATAATAATAATCATTTTATTTAAAAGCGCCTTTCAGGACACCCAAGGACACTTAACAAACCAATACAGTGACAAATTGAAACATAAAATACATAAAGATTATAAAATGCAAAATAATAAAAATACATTTACTGTAGTAAAGTTAATGATAAGCTAGTCTAAAGAGATGCGTTTTCAGGCCAGGGCTGTCTTGAACAGAGAAAGGGAGGTGGTGTTTCAAAAGTCTGGCGGTAGAGCGTTCCAGAGGTGAGGGGCAGAGCAGGTGAAGGCCCTGCTCCCCATGGTGGAGAGGCGGGCAGAGGGTACATGGAGATGTAGCGAAGAGGAGGATCTGAGAGAGCGTGATGGGATGGAGATTTGTAGGAGGTCAGATAGATAAGGAGGGGCAAGGTTGTGGATAGCTTTGAACGTGAGGAGTAGAATTTTGAAGATGATGCGTGATTTAACCGGGAGCCAGTGGAGCTGCTGCAGGACAGGAGTGATGTGGTTATAGTAGGAGGTTTGAGTGATGACACGGGCAGCTGAGTTCTGGACCATCTGTAACTTGTGGAGAGATTTGTTGGGGAGGCCATAGAGAAGGGAGTTGCAGTAATCGATACGGGAAGTCACAAGACTGTGCACCAGGATGGCTGTGGAGCGGGGTGTGAGAGAAGGACGGAGACGGTTAATATTACGGAGGTGGAAATGGGCAGACCGAGTAATATTGTTGATGTGTGAAGTGAAGGAGAGAGTGGTGTCGAGGATGACACAGAGACTCTTGACCTGAGGGGAGGGGAATAGCAGAGAGTTGTTGAGAGGGACGAGAAGATGTTCTGATTTTGAAATAGTTTTTGGTACCGACAAGAATGATTTCTGTTTACCTATGTACATTGAAGGCTGAGATAACACACACACATACCTGAGATAACACACACACATCCTATGTAAATTGACAAATCATACCTCACACCTTAACAGTAGGGGTCTTGGTTAGACTAATTCACAGCTGAGACTCCTCTGCTCCCATCAGGTATGAACCGTCTGGGAATCAGTCCCAAAGCTGCACCATACGTTTTTGAAAGTTGGAACCTGAGTCGTCCTCCTCTGTTAAAGACTGTGTAAAGTGAAATTAAATGTGTGTTTTTAGTTTGTCACATGGCATAAATATGTGTTATTAATCACCCATATAAATCTGACTGATTAAAAACATTGTTTTCCTTATAAAATTAAGTCTCAAAAATCATGAAAAAACATAATTTTCCCTTGGTCTGAAACTGTGGGGGCGTGTCAGCGCGTGGGCGTGGTTTCAGCGCAGTACTGCGGCCTGCAGCTGAGCTGTGTGTGGAGAGGCAGACAGGCAGCAGAGCCAGTAAACCTGCTCTGTTTTTATCTGAGTTCTGTCTGTAACAGCAGCTACTTTTTCCAAGAGTTACGCTGTTTTTGTAAATAGTTTTCTTGTGTGTTTTTAATCTGGAATGAATTTTTAAAAAAAAGTTGTACCATGCGGGAATTGAACCCATAAGGTTTGGGACGGAAGGCAAACGCTTTATCCATTAACCTATCCAGGCATTACAGATACTCGGTATAAAACCACGCGGTATAAAAACACGTTATGATTTGTACGGGTGCCCTGACCATTGCGACATCCAGGGAAGATGCACGAACGAGGCATAATTGATTAGCTAGCTAACAAACAAAATATCTATGCTATTGCTATCTGATGCTATCTGCGATTCGCGAGTGAACGGCTCCACCGATGCGAAGAACGCATTTATACGGCTGGAGCTGCAGGGGGTGGGGCTTTATACCGTGTGACGAAACACGGACACATTTAAACCACGCCTAAAAAATCCTGAAACAGAAATATCTTTATACACAGTTTGATCTATAACTCCAAAATTAATTGAGCTACAATTTTGAGACTTTTTACTCATTTACAAGATTACAATTATCACATTTATAATGTTTATTTAAGAAAATGTTGAAATTCACTTTACATGGTCTTTAAGGGAAGGTTGTTCTCTCTTAATATAAACAGCTTCCTTCACACCCCTCTCAAACCACCTGTGCTCTCAGTCCAAAATGTGCACATTCTGGTCCTCAAAAGACTTGACAAAGGCCCAGTTAGGATATCCACATGTTTGAAGAGATTTTTTATGTTTCTGTTCCTTTTCCTTCCTAAACATCTGGCTGGTATTTTAGCTCCTCTTGTTGGCAACACACCTCATCACATAAAGAACTCCATTGATTTTGCCAACAAAGTTCAACATTTGAAGCTAACCCCGGGAGAAACTCTTGTATCGTATGATGTGACTTCTCTTTTCACGTGCATACCCATCTCTGAAGCAGTAGAAACAGTCTAAAAACGACTTCTACAAGACAAGGACTTGGACAAAAGGACCAACTTCACCCCAGACCATATCTGCACCCTGCTGGATCTCTGCCTCTCCACCACTTATTTCAAGTTCAATGACAGATTTTATAGACAGAAGCACGGCTGTGCCATGGGCTCTCTCCAGTGTCACCAATTGTTGCCAACTTCTACATGGAGGAAGTGGAACAGAGAGCTCTAAACTCCTATGAGGGAACACCTCCAAGCCATTGGTTCCGATATGTGGATGATACCTGGGTCAAAATCCAAACCAAGGAAGTGGAAGCGTTCACCAGACACATTAACTTGGTTGACAACAACATCAAGTTCACCAGAGGATGCAAACGATAACAAGCTGCCTTTTTTGGACTGTTTGGTTCACATGGAAAGAGAGGACAGCCTCAACATTGAAGTTTACAGAAAATCAACCCACACAGACCAGTATCTTCTGTTTGACTCTCACCATCCACTGGAACACAAACTTTCTGTCATCAGAACTTTACAGCATCGAGCCGAAGACAGAAGGGAAGGAAAAGGAACAGAAACGCATCAAAAAATCTCTTCTAACATGTGGATATCCTAAATGGGCCTTTGTCAAGTCAGCGAGGAAATAAAACACAATAATGAACGGAAAAAGGAGAACAGACGAAAAAACATTGTCATCCCTTATGTTAGGGCTGGGCGATATGGAAAAAATCATATATCACGATATGGACTTTTTTTATATCACGATAACGATATATATCACGATATATACAACACGATGTGTGTGTGTGTGTGTGTACAGGAAAAATTTGGACCAAAGTTTTTTTATTTTATTATTTTACTACAGATAGTTACAATTATAAGAATGTGAACAAAAAGAACAAGGAAATTTGGACCAAAGTAGAAACTAGATCTAC
Source organism: Garcialebias charrua (assembly GCA_038048925.1). NCBI lineage: Eukaryota > Metazoa > Chordata > Actinopteri > Cyprinodontiformes > Rivulidae > Garcialebias > Garcialebias charrua. The sequence goes on along the minus strand of JBBPBX010017034.1, from coordinate 12,390 downwards.
CTAAGATCTACCTTAATTCAAGGAGTACGATTATGGAATGACTTAATGACAAATGACAAATGTTAAGGAAGCCAAATCATTCCTTGTATTTAAGAAACTGGTAAAAAATGAATTGCTAAAAAAATATAAATGAATCTAATTTAATGTGTGATATATGTGAATTGAAAATTGACTGAGTTATTTACTTATTTTGTTATTATAGAAAATATTGTTTGAACTGTTATTAGATGAATAAGGAGCAGATTTAATAAGATTTATTCTTCATCTGCTACCTTTCATTTTATTTTTTATTTTTTTTCTATTATGAATACGTTAATTGTTGTATTTCATATTATAAAATGAATAAACTAACAAACAAACAAACAAACAACTCCTTTTCTACTTTGGTCCAAATTTTTCCTGCAGGTGGCGGTAAAACAACAGCTGCTAATGAAACTCACGAAGAAGAAATCCGCTCTGAAGTTTGAGTAAACAAAGCAAGAAACAGAAAAGAGAAAACGTTGCGTTTGATTGCGGTTCTGTTGTGTCTCTGGTCTGTTTTGTATTGGTTAACTGGACCCGAGTTCGGACTCGGTTGGACTCTGGGTTCGTGTCCTCTGGACCCATTTTGTCTCCGAGTTTCAGCGGAGCGAAATAATGGAAGCTAACAAGGTGAGCTTCCCCCTCTTTTTGGTAAAAGTTATTCTTCTTGGGCTGCCTGTGCAGCTGTTTTCTCCTTGTTGAGACACCGGCTTCATGCGCCTGCGGCTCTGTTGCTCTCGAGTTTAACAACGTAAAGCATGTGTCGCAAACCCGCGCGTGCGTCAAACATAAAGCAGCGCCGTCATCTCGCAAAACCCCATATGAAGCTTCTTTGCGACAGTTATTTTTTTATTCTTATTTATCACGATAGAGACGATAGAAGGAAAGTAGCACGATAGACACGTTTCTATCGTCCCCACGATATATATCGTCATATCGCACAGCCCTACCTTATGTCCATATATATCGTCATATCGCACAGCCCTACCTTATGTGGCTGGACTATCAGAGAATTTCAGAAGGATTTTCAACAAACACAACATCCCAGTACATTTCAAACCCAGCAGGACTCTCAGACAGAGGCTGGTGCACCCTAAGGACAAAACACCCACACACAAACAGACTGGTGTAGTGTACGCAGTCCAGTGCAGCAAGGACTGTTCAGACCTCTACATTGGAGAAACTAAACAGCCCATTCACAAAAGAATGTCCCAACACAGGAGAGCTACCTCCTCTGGACAAAACCCAGCTGTTCACCTCCACCTCACGGACAAGGGACACTCTTTTGAGGACCAGAATGTGCACATTTTGGACTGAGAGTACAGTTGTTTGAGAGGGGTGTGAAGGAAGCTGTTTATGGCCCTGTTTACACGGACACTGTGTGGGGGAAACGCAACTTTTGGGTATGTTAATTAGGTTGAAAGTTTTGCGTTGACATGGGCGAATTCTGTGGATACGACTCTCTCCCCCCCACCCCCCGTACTCATGAATTTACTGTAGTTACCATGCTGGGCCATTAGATGGCGCTGTGATTTTTGGAACCTTCACCACTGCGCATGTGTGCAGCCTGGGGTAAACAGAGCACACGAGGCAGCCTGTTTTCCTCTCTGGCTAAAAGTTCAGCTACTACAAGTTGTTGTCAACAAGTTAACAACAAGGTAAAGCTGGAATTTGGATAAGAGTCAACAGATTTGACACCAAGTGGGGCCGCTTCATCTGCGCACCAGTTGCTGACTGGACCGGAACCGAGTCAACATGTCTGACTTTACTCCGTGAGAATCAGCTGATTTACAGCAGCGCTACAAGGTAAACCATGTTCTTAATAATCTTTCCTTGTGTTTAGTTCGATCACAGAACAACCAACTGAGGTTTTATTTTTATTTTTTTCCTGCGAGGTCGAAGCTGTTCCACGAAGCGGACCGGCGGTTCGGATGTGGGTCCAGTGGGATGAAAACAACAGAGTCCAGTTCATTAAAGTTCGGTTAACGTGTTTTTAAAAGTGTTCAATTTAATTCTCAGTGTTTGTGACATGAGTTTGTGGTGTTGAATAAACAAATAAATAAAAAATCAACCTGGTGTCTTCATTTTCAGCAGCATGTTAGGCATGACGTAACGAGTCCAGATAGCTTCATTTAGCTCAGATAAATTTAAATATCTCCCACGCTAACATAAATACTGTTTATTATTGTTAAACTGTTAATATATAGCACATTTAGTATGTTATAGTGCAGCGTGACACGTGAAATGTCCGACTGCCTCGTTAACAGACAACTGGATCCAGGCAGCTGGCTCTCTTCCAACACAGATGCAGGTAAGGTGTAGAATAATTAAATATGAGAATCAAAATATATTCCATCAGCTATAGTTCAGAAAGTGGTGCGTGTGTCCACTGTCCAGTCCACCGCCATTGTTAAAATGCCGGCTGTCTGCGCGTGCGTGCTGCGTGCATGTGTTCAAATAAAAGCTCCACGGGAGATGTTTACATTATCAACGGGGGGTCTGCGAAAAACTTCCACCTTGAGAGCAGGGTCAGAAAAGTATCGGAGTCATCGAGGGGGGCCAGCAGCGTCGTGTAGGCGATAAGCAAAGTCGCAAAGAGAAAGTAGCGGTTACACTCAAAATACGCGCCGTGTAAACTGGCCCTTACTTAAAGCTTCAGTATGTAGCTTTTTTTATGAACATATTTCTTCACTCTGTCACTACCTCCTGACAGACTGATGTTAGCCAGGTAATCTCTGAAAAAAAATTAAAAAAAATATTGTCCCCTTGCTTCTCCAGGTGGTAAATAAGCATTTCTAAAAAGAAAAGGTGACCCGCCATTTTCCAGCCAATAAAAACAGAGTTTGTAACCAGCCAATAAAAACAGAGCTTGAATTTGAATCAGCCAATAAAAACAGAGCTTGAATTTGAAATTCAACAGACCACAAGGGGGCAGAGCCACATATGGCTCTGAGGGGGAGGGATCAGAATGCTTTGCCTGTTGAAAATATTTCTAACTGCTGCAGTTCTACAGAAACTGCATACTGAACCTTTAACAGAGGAGGATGACTCAGGTTCCAACTTTCAAAAACGTATGGTGCAGCTTTGGGACTGATTCCCAGACGGTTCACACCTGATGGGAGCAGAGGAGTCTCATCTGTGAATTAGTCTAACAAAGACCTTAAGAAACCCCTAATGTTAAGGTTAGGGCTGGACGATATGGCCAAAATTTTTATCACGATATAGTTCTTAATTTCGGTCGATAACGATATAATTCGATATCGATATAAACAATATAAAAGCCTAAAAAAAAACTATAAACTATACAAATAAATTATTGTTCACCTTGTATTTGTATTTAGCCTCCAAAAAGATGGAAATCACCATCAAATAAACATAAACTTCTCAACCCAATAATTCTCAGTCGGGTCATCTGGACAGTTTATTTTTTATAGAAACGTTTCATCCTCCATCCTCCATCCAGTTTCTATAAAAAAGAAACTGTCCAGATGACCTGACTGAGAATTATTGGATTTGGTACCTGGATTATTGAGCATGAACTTTCTTGCCATAAAATTCTCAACTGTGTCAATATTAATAGTTTTAACTTTAAACAAGAACTTTAAAATTTACAGCATTGAAATTCATAGTTAATTAAATAAAACTTTTGGGTGTTGTTATTTATAAGAAGCTGACATCTCATGGAAATTACTTAAGAATAAAAATAACAAAATCAATTGCATTACTGTATAAAGTAAAATAGTTTTTGAATGACAAAGTTTTGAATATATTGTATAAGGTAATGATTGTTCCATATTTAATCTGTTGTATTGAAGTTTGGGGAAAAGCATGTAAAACTATTACAAACCCTGTTTTTATTTTATTAAAAAAAGAGCTATAAGAATTATTAGTAGTGTAGGGATACAGCACTCTCATGTCCGTATGGGATATGGGCCTCTCCACATCTCTCTGAAACTCTCAGTGTTACACCTTCTTGAAACTCTCAAGGAGTTTCTCAAGGACAAGTGGACTCTATATTGGTTAACAATTATTATGGATTAATGGACACTAATTAATCAGATTGAACTTTCTCTTTAATGTGTGTTAATTCAGAATTGATCAAACAGTATTTTTTGTCATTTCAATGATGATTTTACTAAACTGGTATATTTTAAATATGACAAAGTTAAGAGAACATCTCAGAATGATCATGCTTTGAACTGTCTGCTCTAGGCAGAATAAGTGTCGAAAGTTGAAGGAACAATTCTCCGTCTATTTGTTTGAACTGTTTTTGGAACGAAAGAGAAGTTCTAGACATAACTTAATCTTCGGTCTCCCGTCCGTTCTAAAAACAATTCATCTGTGCTTAAACAGAGAGTGCTCTGTTTTCACACCTGCAGGTTTTTGTTTTGTCTCCGTGCTGGGACTCAGTTCTCAGCACTCACTGAGTTTTTGAGTTCTCGGGGAGAAGGGAAGACGCACGGACGTTTTTCTCGAAGCTGGAGACGCCCGGTCATTGTGCCAACTCGACCCACGTCTTCAGCAAAGGTTCAAACAGCACGTCAGCTGTGAACCCCTTTCGAGTGTCACAGCTCCAAGCGGTGACTCTCTTTCTGAAGTTATCTTGAACAAAACCAGAACCAGGCATCACTCTGGGAGGCCGACGCAGACGGTCTCGAGACCGTGGCAAGATGAAAGTGGTCGCCTGTAAAACGCAGCAGATAGCACGTCTGGCTTGACTAATTTACCGGAGTCGAGACAGGATCATCTTCACGAAGGTAAAAGTGTTTCATCACGGGACGGACGTCCAGCCGAAACCGAGCAGAGGGTGCTATCTCTGGTTAACATCTCAAGATAAGATTCAACCATTTCATTTCAATCTTTTATCTTTCCTCCTTAAACTCCTCCTTATGTTTGTTTTCATCATGGTAAACTTTAAGTAATGTGCCAACAGAAAGTTCCAACTGTCTGTTTGTTTTAATTTGAATTCTTGTCAACGTAGTTATTAAATCAGAGCTAATATCGATACAAATGTTTAATGTAATTCTTGTGATAGTTTCAATAAAAGGTCTATTTTTTGGTAGACCAATATAAATTGAATCTCTTGTGAAATTACATTTCTGGCTAATCACATCACAGATTTATTGATTTATTCTGAAAAAGTTGAGACCCCGTGAATTGGTGGCATGTTTGTGCAGATAAAAGTCTGCTCATACCTGCACATCTAAAGATATAGGTAAGTCAGTAAACTGACCAGAAAGTCCTATATCTCTACAATAATGGTGGTACAGTAAGTGTTTAAATACCTTACCCCACCTTATTCCTTTACAGTAGGAAGTGCTATGGTCACCCAACAAATATTTCATCAGTTTAAATTATTAAAATTTTATCATTTGGTTGAACATAGTATTTTACAAGTCATGTATGAAACTAAAAAAAAATTACCCCCCAAATATTCAATTAAAAATTGTTTAAAGTTATTAAACCCTGAAGGGAATGTAAATGTTTGTAAAACCTCCATTTAGGACTAGTTTGAAGGAGCTGAGTTGTAAATCAGGAAACAGGATTGTGTTGACTTGATATCACCATAAACATTTCTAAAACTATATGTTTTAAAAGATGATTAAATCAAAGTTGTTGGGAAGGTGTGTGCAGGTGAAGTGAAGGTTGTTGTTTGTAGTTATTTTGTATTTTTTAAACAAGGGGCAGATATTATAACACTATTTTCGTCTTTCTGCACATTTTCATTCAGTGTTTTTTTTTTACTTCTGATGAATTTGTTTTATTTTGAAGAAAAAAAAAACATGCAGCGCTGCTGGGGCTGTTTGTTTACGTCGTAGTTTCAGGGAAACGTTGGCTCAAACTTTATTGTTCTTCATCTTCTGACTCTCATCATATTATATCAAGTGGAAACTCTTCAGATTAAACAAGTTAGATGTTCCCACCGCTAGTTAGAACGACTTTGTCACGTTTTGCAAAATAAAGAAACCGAGTAAGACTCGCTGCAGATGAGACCTGCAGTTTAACAAAACCGAACTACGTCCACACCGACGAATTAGTCAGTGATGTCGTCTCTTTCTCTTCGCTTGTGAAACTTTGTTCAGTCACATTCTGACAGTCATGAGCACTCGTTTTGAAGAGAAAACAACGCGCTTTGGAGACTAGCTTAGCTTTTAGCCTGCTACCGCTAACGCCTGCTGCTGGAGTGAGCGCTGCGTAACAACGACGTCACCACGCACGTTTTGTGTCACAGCTTTTTCTGTCCGGGCGGGTTGTTGAAGCAGCCGCTCCAACCCGAACAGAAACAGAAAAACGTCAATGAAACGTTGTAAAATCCTATCGAAATATCGAAAATATGCTTAAACTTCATATCATCGTTATTGAATAAAAGTATATCGCGATATTTATCGTTATTGAATTATCGTCCAGCACTAGTTAAGGTGTGAGGTGTGATTTGTCAATTTACATAGGATGTGTGTGCGTTATCTCAGCATTCAATTTACATAGGTATGTGTGTGTGTGTGTCAGCTCAGCATTTATAACTTTACTCTCACAGTCTGCTCTTAAAATTGAGAAAGCCCTTTGGATGAAGGACGAAACGTCTTCTGTTACAAATAAAGTCCAGTTGTTTCTGTATTGAACACTTTTTTTGATTTACTCACAGATGCACATCACTGAACGTTTTCTTCTGGATATATAGCTTCTTCTTCTTCTTTCAGCTTTTCCCTTATCAGGGGTCGTCACAGCGAGTCATCCTCCTCCACCTCACTCTGTCCTCTGCATCCTCTGTCCTCACTCCAACTACCTTCATGTCCTCTCTAACTGCATCCATATATCTCCTCTTTGGCCTCCCTCTTTGTCTTTTTCCTGGCAGCTGCATTTCTAACATCCTTCTACCAATATACCCACTGTCCCTCCTCTGGACATGTCCAAACCATCTCAGTCTGGCCTCCCTAACTTTATCTCCCAGTTGTTCAACATGTGCTGTACCTCTGATGATCTCATTCCTGATCTTATCCATCCTTGTCACTCCTAAGGAGAACCTCAGCATCTTCATTTCTGCCACTTCCAGTTCTTTCTCCTGTCTTTTTGTCAATGCCACTGTCTCCAGACCATACAACATAGCTGGTCTCACCACTGTCTTGTAAACTTTTCCTTTGACCTTTGCTGACACCTTTTTGTCACAAATCACTCCTGAAACTTTTCTCCATCCACTCCATCCTGCCTGGACTCTCTTCTTCACCTCTTTACCACATTCCCCATTTTCCTGGACAGTGGACCCCAAGTACTTGAAGTCCTGCACCTTTGTGACCTCTGCTCCTTGTAGCCTCACTGTTCCACCAGCCTCCCTCTCATTCACACACATGTACTCTGTCTTACTACGGCTGACTTTCATTCCTCTTCTTTTAAGTGAATACCTCCACCTCTCTAAGTTCTCTTCCACATATTCCCTGTTCTCACCACAGATCACAATGTCATCTGCAAACATCATAGTCCATGGAGAATCCTGCCTGACCTCATCTGTTAGTCGGCCCATCACCAGAGCAAACAAGAAGGGGCTCAGAGCCGATCCTCGTTGCAATCCCACCTCCACCTTGAAGCTATCTGTCACTCCTACAGCACATCTCACCACTGTCCTGCTGTCTTCATATACATGTCCTGTACCAGTCTAACATACTTTTCTGCCACTCCAGATTTCCTCATGCAATACCACACCTCCTCTCTTGGCACCCTGTCATATGCTTTTTCTAAATCCACAAACACACAATGGAGTTCTTTCTGACCCTCTCTGTACTTCTCTATCAACATCCTCAAAGCAAAGATGGCATCTGTGGTGCTCTTTCTTGGCATGAAACCATACTGCTGCTCACAGATAGTCACCTCTTGTCTAAGCCTTCCTTCCACAACTCTCTCCCAGATCTTCATCGTGTGGCTCATCAACTTAATTCCCCTGTAGTTGCTACAACTCTGTACATCACCCTTGTTCTTAAAAATGGGAACCAGCACACTTCTTCTCCATTCCTCAGGCATTTTCTCACCCTCAAATATTCCATTAAATATTTGAGTCAAAAACCTCACTGCCACCTCTCCAAGACATTTCCAAACCTCCACTGGTATGTCATCAGGTCCTACTGCCTTCCCCTTCTTCATTCTTTTCAGAGCTTTCCAGACTTCACCCTCACTAATCTTTCCCACTTCCTGGTCCACAGTTTCTATGACCTCTACTCTTCTTTCTCTTTCATTCTCTTCATTCATTAGCTCCTCAAAGTAATTCTTCCATCTTCCCATCACACTCTCCTCACTTGTTAGAACATTCCCATCTTTAATAAGCCTAACCTGTTGGACATCCTTTCCAGCCTGATCCCTCTGTCTTGCCAAGTTCTTCTCGCCCTCTTTAGTGTCCAGTCTCCCATACAACTCATTGTACGCCCTCTGCTTTGCCTTAGCTACTTCCCTCTTTGCTCTATGTCCCATCTCTTTATATTCCTGTCTCCTCTCTTCAGTCCTCTCACTGTCATATTTCTTCTTGGCTAATCTCTTTCTTTGAATGGCGTCCTACACTTCACTATTCCACCACCAGGTTTCCTTATCATCCATTCTCTGTCCAGATGACACACCAAGTACCTTCCTACCTGTTTCTCTAATTACTGTTGCTGTAGTAGCCCAGTCACTTGGAAGCTCTTTCTTACGACCCAGAGCCTTTAACAGCTCGTCTCTGAATTTCACACAACATTCTTCCTTCTTTAGCTTCCACCATTTGGTAGCCTGGTTAAAACCAGACCCTTGTCCTTCACTTCGCTTCGGACTAGGGTCTGGACTTTCTCCATAGAGAACCAATTCTTGCTGGAGGCGTGGCCTCTGCTGAGGAACAAAACCATTGGATCTTAGAAAAATTTTGAACAGGGAAAAGCATTCTGCTCCCTCCCCCTCAGAGCCATATATGGCTGCTCCCCCGTGGTCTGTTGAACTTGACATCTGCTCCGCCTCCTGCTGCATTTTCTCTCGCTGCAGCTGCATATTCTGTGTTTATATGTTAATAAAACGTTCTAAAAAATAAAAATAAAACCATGGAGCTCTGGTCCAGCACACCAGAAGACCAGAAAATCTGCAGGGACTCGGGCAGCAACGTAAAACCCTAGTTTAATTCTCTCGTGACAAACTGAGGCATTTCCTCATCATTGCACTCAGCGGAGGGAGAGGAGGAGGGAGGAGGGAGCGATCACTTGACTTTTGGCAAAAAAAACAAAAGAAAACTCCAGATAAGGGATTAAGAAGGGGAAATTAATACATTTGTGTCACATATAAAACAGTCCTGCATCGCTTTGAATGAGAACATGCGGATGCTCGCTGGCTGCGCGCTGGGACAGGTGGGGGCGTGGGTTAGGGGCCAAAAACTCCGCCCCTTCTGTTCTCTGATTGGTCCGGTCAAAAATCTACCGGAGAAATCCTTGTCTATGGGAGAAGTCCCAGACCCAGCAGTGAAGGGAAAATAGAATTGAGCGGAGCTGCGTAGGAATGGCGAGGGCCAGGCTAACCATTTGGTCTTCTTCTCTGAAGACAAAGGAGATGATTGTGGACTTCAGAAGGAACAAACACACCCACGCCCCACTGAAAATAGGTGGGTCTGCAGTGGAAGTGGTCTCCAGCTACAAATACTTGGGTGTACACATGAATGATAACCTCAGCTGGAGCAACAACACCACCAGCCTGATCAAGAAAGGTCATCAGAGACTCTACTTCCTCAGACGGCTGAGACGTGCTGGTCTGAGCAGCCCAGTTCTCACCTCGTTCTACAGGTGTGCAGTGGAGAGCGTCCTGTGCTCCAGCATCAACGTGTGGCATGGAGGCTGCACAGTTGAAGAGAGGAAAGCTCTACAGAGAGTGGTGAAGGCTGCACAGAAGTCTGTTGGAGTCAGTCTCCCCACCATCACAGACATTTACACCTCCAGATGCAGGAAAAGAGCCACCTGCATCATGAAAGACCTCACTCACCCAGCACACTCACTCTTTGCCCCACTCCCCTCAGGACGGAGGTTGAGGAGCATCAAATGTAGAACCACTAGACTGAGGAACAGCTTCTACCCTGAGGCTGTTAGACTCATGAATAAATAAAATAAATAAAAAATAAACACTGCAAAATATCACATCATGCTGATGCTGATCTGTTTTCTTGTTGCTGTGTTCATCTGTGTTCATCTGTGACCATCTGCTCATACAAACTCATGTTCGTGCTGCTGTTTATTTCCACTATATTAGGCTTAGTGTATTACTAGTTGATGTTTTTCTTAGTTAATTCTAGATGTTATTACTGTTTTTCTCTTGCATTTGTTGTTGGATGTAACTGGGACCCCGTGTACATAATCTCGTTTTCATCACATGTACCACATGCGGTGCAAATGACAATAAAGACTCTCTGACTCTCTCTGACTCTGATTTGACTCATTTTCTCTTCATCACAACAACAGTCATTCTACACACAACCATCCAATGCTGTCTGGGCACGCTCTCTCCTGCCACAACCTTACAGTCTCCAATGTCCTTCAGGTTTCCTCTTCTACACAGAATGTAGTCGACCTGCGTACTCCTTCTTCCACTCTTATAGGTCACTCTATGTTCCTCCCTCTTTTGGAAATGGGTATTGACTACAGCCATTTCCATTCTCTTGGCAAAATCCACCACCATCTGTCCTTCCTGGTTTCTTTCCTCGACACCAAACCTACCCATCACTTCCTCATCCCCTCCTTTTCCTTCACAAACATGTCCATTCAGGTCTGCTCCGATCACCACTCTTTCCTCCCTGGGAATACTCTCTATCACTTCATCCAGATCTTTCCAAAATGTATTTTCTCCTCCCCATCACATCCAACCTGTGGAGCATAACCACTGTATGTTTAGTATCAGACCTTCTACTTCTACCTTCAGGCACATCACCCTATCTGACACTCTCTTCACCTCTACTACATTCTTTGCCAGCTCCTCCTTCAGGACCACCCCTACTCCATTTCTCTTTCTATCCACACCATGGTAAAACAGTTTGAACCCTGCTCCAATGCTGCGAGCCTTGCTGCCCTTCCACTTGGTCTCTTGGACACATAAAACATCTACCTTTCTTCTCTGCATCATGTCAGCCAGCTCTCTACCTTTGCCTGTCATTGTCCCCACATTTAGAGTTGCAACCCTCAGTCCTACATTCTTCACTTTCCTCTTCTCCCTCTGTCTCCTGACACGTTTCCCTCCTCGGGGTCTTCGACTAACAGTAGCACAATTTCCGCTGGCACCCTGTTTGTCAACAGCACCGGTGGCAGTCGTTAACCCGGGCCTCGACCGATCCGGTATGGTTTCACTTTGATGAACTCGCATTATGGTTTTGGCAAAAGTGTTTTACATCGGATGCCATTCCTGACACAACCCTCACCATTTACCCGGGCTTGGGACCGGCACAAGAGATACACTGGCTTGTGCTCCCTAGTGGCTGGTTTTTTCTTCTGGAGATATATGAATTATTTATTTTAGTAAAATGCAAAGGAGGCAGAGGATATTCCAAATTTTATTTAGTTAAAATCTGTTTTATTTACAGTACATGTTAACAGTTTTTCAGTAAACTGACTGTGTTGGTGTTGATATTCCTTGTAATTTAACATGAGCACAGTATGATTGAGCGAGTGGAAAACAACAACAGCTCACAAAAAAGACAATTAAATATAAAAAAAATATTGTTGAAATTGTTACAACTCCAGCTCCACGTGCAAACTTTGAGAAGTTACCTCCAAAGTTACCAAATTGATGGGATGGATTCCTTTATTCTAAGGCCGAGATGGTGTAGAGGCAGGGCAGCCGGCTCAGGACCAGAAGGTCTCGGGTTCAATCCCCGGTCACGGCATACCTCGTTGTGTCCCTGGGCAAGACACTTAACCCCGAGTTGCTCCCGGTAGGACAGGCAGCGCCTTGCAAGGCAGTCTACCACTACCGGCGTATGAATGTGTGTATGAATGGGTGGATGGTTGGTACCGTGAAGCACTTTAGGGCCCCTCAAAGGGGGCTGGAAAGCGCTATATAAGTAAGCTCCATTTACCATTTAATTAAAGGATAAGTTATTTTATGCTCTTTATGTGTAAAAACAACAGACGTAAAAGATTTATAAAGAATAAAATCTGGTTAACAATGTTGAAATTTCCTTTTAGTTCAATGATGCGTTCCTGTCAACAAGAGCCTTTGTGACGCAACAGCGTGGTTCTCAATTTAATGTGTGTTTACTGTACCTGTGGTTGTGCAGGAGACGGTGCATCAGAATTCTGGGAGGGCTGTTGGCTCAGTTCCTGTCGCTGCGGGACAGCGGGGATAGACCCTGATCCACCACCTGCTCCATCTTGTGCTCCTGGGCCTTGATGA
>JBBPBX010017033.1:35843-47338 GCA_038048925.1 Garcialebias charrua | reverse complement strand
AACAGCTTAACCATGTCATTTTGTGTGCATTTAAACAGGAGAGGCAGCAAGCGCTGACCACGAGGCAGCTGAGGCATTCCCAGCAGAACTGGCTGAGATCATCAGGGATGGCGGGTACACTGCGCAGCAAGTGTTCAATGTGGATGAGACAGGGCTGTTCTGGAAGCGTTTGCCAGACAGGACCTACATCAGTAGGGAAGAACGAACCGCACCCGGCCACAAGGTCGGCAAGGAGCGTTTGACCTTGCTGGTGGGGGGCAATGCTTCGGGTGATTGCAAACTCAAGCCGTTGTTGGTGTACCAATTTAATAAACCCAGGCCCTTCAAAAATGTTGATAAATCTACACTTCCTGTTTATTGGGCGTCTAATAAAAAGGCTTGGGTGACGCTGGAAGTTTTTAAAAATTGGTTCACCAACAACTTTGTTCCAGAAGTGAAGCGTTTTTGCAATGACCAGAAGATTGCCTTTAAAGTCCTGCTGGTCTTGGACAACGCTCCAGGACACCCCCCTGCTCTCACCGAGTTGGACAGGCATGTGAAGGTGGTGTACCTGCCTCCCAATACCACCTCTTTGATCCAGCCAATGGACCAGGGGGTTATTAGTACGTTTAAGGCGTACTACCTGCAGCGAGTCATCCGTGCCGCTTTGGAGGCAACGGAGAACTCTCAGACCCTCACGCTGAAAGACTTCTGGCGTAAGTACAACATCCTCGATGCTGTGCACAACATTGGCCACTCCTGGCATCGTGTTACTGGACAGAACATGTGCGGAGTCTGGAAGAAGCTCTGTCCAGAGCTTGTTCAGGGGGTACACGATTCCCAGGAGGTGGACCGTGTAATCGAGGATGTTGTGAGGATGGGCAGGTCACTGGAGCTCGAAATGGACCAGGACGATATCGAACACCTGCTGGGTGCATCAGGAGAGGACCTGTCCCCAGACGACCTGATTCAGCTCGACAGGCACGTCCCGGATGAGGAAGTGGAGGAGGAGGAGGAGGTGGAGGTCATTCCTCCGACCTTCACCAGGCAGGAGATGGTGCTGGCCTTTCAGGATCTCCACAACTTCCTGGCGAGGGTGGAGAAGCAGGACTCCGACTGTGAGAGGTTCGCCAAGGTCCGTCGGGGTGTCCTCAATGAAGTTGCGTGTTATCAGCAGATCCTGGATGATAAAAAGCTTGAAAAGGTGCAGAGCAGCATGCTGCAATATTTTACAAAGGTCACAGCACCGCCTCCAGGATCTGCTGGTGCACCAGCTGAAAGGCCATCCAGTCCTCCTGCAGCAAGCCAGGAGGAGGCCTTGGACATCCCAGCGGACGAGAGGCCATCCAGTCCTACTGCAGCAAGCCAGGAGGAAGACATGGACAGCCCACCATCTCCCCAGTGAAACACGCCGCCCCCCCCCCCGCTCCCTCCCTCCAGGTACAGCACGTACTGAAATGAAATGTTTTTTTTTTTTTTGGAGTTGTCATGTTACACAAATTAATGTCATCTGTCTCTGCTTATGTTCACAGCCTTCCTCCTCCTCCCCCTCCTCTTCACCAACTCCACCATCCCATCACTGACCTGCCCACCCTCACATCCCAGCACAGCAACGTCAGAAAGGTACAGCAAAGACATGTTAATTTATTTTCTCTTTTTTTTTTTACTTACATCTACACCTACTGTAATCATCACCTCTCTCTCGACAGCCTCCAAAGCGGCACGTCCCCCTGGTCCATCCACACACCTGCTACGCACCACACCACACACGTAAGGAGAAGTTGTTGTTGTCTGTGTTGTTGTTATGTGCAGGTGTTGACTTCTGTGTGTGTTTGTGTTTCAACAGATCCACTTGCTGCTCCGCCTCATGGAACAGCGTCGGGTACCACGTACCGTGCTCCTGCTGCTCTGCCTCCAGCCTCCTGCACCTCCTCCAGCCTCCTCCCTGTGCTCCAGCTCCACACATGCACCACACACGTAAGGAGAAGTTGTTGTTGTCTGTGTTGTTGTTATCAGCAGGTGTTCACGTCTGTGTGTGTTTGTGTTTCAACAGCTCGTCTGCGTGCTGATCCACCTCATGGATGAGCCTAGGGTGCTACGTACACCTGCTGCCTGTCCTCCAGCCTCCTGCCTGTCCTCCAGCCTCCTGCCTGTCCTCCAGCCTGTCCTCCACACATGCACCACACACGTAAGGAGAAGTTGTTGTTGTCTGTGTTGTTGTTATCAGCAGGTGTTCACGTCTGTGTGTGTTTGTGTTTCAACAGCTCGTCTGCGTGCTGATCCACCTCATGGATGAGCCTAGGGTGCTACGTACACCTGCTGCCTGTCCTCCAGCCTCCTGCCTGTCCTCCAGCCTCCTGCCTGTCCTCCAGCCTGTCCTCCACACATGCACCACACACGTAAGGAGAAGTTGTTGTTGTCTGTGTTGTTGTTATCAGCAGGTGTTCACGTCTGTGTGTGTTTGTGTTTCAACAGCTCGTCTGCGTGCTGATCCACCTCATGGATGAGCCTAGGGTGCTACGTACACCTGCTGCCTGTCCTCCAGCCTCCTGCCTGTCCTCCAGCCTCCTGCCTGTCCTCCAGCCTCCTGCCTGTCCTCCAGCCTGTCCTCCACACATGCACCACACACGTAAGGAGAAGTTGTTGTTGTCTGTGTTGTTGTTATCAGCAGGTGTTCACGTCTGTGTGTGTTTGTGTTTCAACAGCTCGTCTGCGTGCTGATCCACCTCATGGATGAGCCTAGGGTGCTACGTACACCTGCTGCCTGTCCTCCAGCCTCCTGCCTGTCCTCCAGCCTCCTGCCTGTCCTCCAGCCTGTCCTCCACACATGCACCACACAGGTAAGGAGAAGTGGTTCTCTGTGTGTTTTTCATGTTTTCTTAACAAGTGATTTTCCAGCTGTAACTGCACATTTTCATGTTTGTGTTCATTCTTACACAGATCACATGTTGCACGTTCTACATGAATGGATGTCCTGCAACACTGTGTTCCTGGACGTCTGTTCCTCCTGCCTCTGGTGTCCTGCATGTTGCCTCCATCCATCACCTTTGTGTCCTTCTACTCTTAAATGACTGCTGTCAAAACAGAAAAACTTCATGTGATGCACAGACCTGCTCACATCAGGACAATTGCACATCAGGACAACACACCTGAACTGACACATGCCTGAACTTACAGCTGGCCTAAAATGCTCCCAACATTCATTGTTGAGCAATGGCTCAGCAGTTCCATCAGATGCAGGTTTGATCATGAGAACAACATCTGTCTACCTACACTTCGGTCAAAGTAAGACAATTTTGATTCATTTTTCTGCTGCTTCTCGCTTTTTCTGAGTTCATGGACTTCTTTCTCATGCACATGGACACTCATCAACGCAACGTGCTCATGTGTGATTGCTGACATCATTTTGCTGATGTGACTCTCTGATTTGCTGCTGTTTTGCTGTGAAAAGCTGCACTTTGACAAGTGTTCATGTGTGATTGCTGACATCATTTTGCTGATGTGACTCTCTGATTTGCTGCTGTTTTGCTGTGAAAAGCTGCACTTTGACAAGTGTTCATGTGTGATTGTTGACATCATTTTGCTGATGGGAATCCCTGGTTTGCTGCAGGTTTGATGTGAAAAGCTGCACTTTCAGAAGTGCTCATGTGTGATTGTTGACATCATTTTGCTGATGGGAATCCCTGGTTTGCTGCAGGTTTGATGTGAAAAGCTGCACTTTCAGAAGTGCTCATGTGTGATTGTTGACATCATTTTGCTGATGGGAATCCCTGGTTTGCTGCAGGTTTGATGTGAAAAGCTGCACTTTCAGAAGTGCTCATGTGTGATTGTTGACATCATTTTGCTGATGGGAATCCCTGGTTTGCTGCAGGTTTGATGTGAAAAGCTGCACTTTCAGAAGTGCTCATGTGTGATTGTTGACATCATTTTGCTGATGGGAATCCCTGGTTTGCTGCAGGAAAGATGTGATAAGCTGCACTTTCAGAAGTGCTCATGTGTGATTGTTGACATCATTTTGCTGATGAGATTTCCTGCTGATTTGCTGCAGTTCTGATGTGAAGTTACTGATGTACAGGTGTTTATGGATGCATGTGTGGTGTAATTGTTTAGATAAGTGCTTGTAAATAAAGTTCTGTGCATGTATATAGCCCAGTATGTCAGTGTCATGCTGTTAAATGTGGGCGCGGCGGTCCGTTAGCGGTATTTCCGCGACCTACGAACAGAATAGCGACCTACGAACGAGACGCTATTTTCACCCCCCACCTGCGAACGGATCGAGCTGCGAACGGTTCTTAGGTCCCAAACTCGTTTGTAGGTCGGGGTTCCCTATACTCTATGTACCTTTCATTTAACAAAATATAATGAATGATTAACTTAAATAAACTTAGACAGCCCTTAGAAGAACTTGGTTAAAAATAACACATAGGAGATAATTATTGTCTAAAAGAAATAAATTGAGGTTGTAGCAGCTGCTCCATTTAAATTGTCCCTCTTGGTAATGTATTAAGTCACTCGTTCCCGAGAGCTATCCCACAGCCATACCTGTGTATGGCTGTTGATGATTTTTTAAAAGTGGCCAATATCCGTCAGTTAAATGTGGTCAACCAATTTATTGGTATATCTCTAGTTACAGGCAACTAAAGCTGAAGATGTTTTTAAGTAAATTCAAAATACGGTTCCATTATGAGTATTGTCAGAAATGAGATAAGAAGAACATTCATCGTCTTGGATTCGTATCTGGTCATACAGAGAAACACCAACATTTTAGATGTTTCTATCAACCAGACTGGAAGATTAAGGATAATAAAATAATCAACTTGATCTGAATGAATGATGAAAGAATCATCCTAATACATGAAACACTACGACTGAAAGGTCGACTTTCTTTGTCCCATTTATTTTTCATGTTCTGTACCATGAAGATGTGAATCCAGTAAACTTACAGCAAACAGAATACTTCTGCCTGTTTTCAGGTTGTCCTGCATGAGGGACCAGCAAATGTGGACCAGATAATGCAGAATCTGAGAGCGCTGGTCAACACTCTGGCAGCTGCCCTGATGCATGCTCAATAATCCAGGTAGAAAAAATCTAAAAAAGCTAAGTCTGGTCCTCTGGACATTCAAAAAACAAAACAAAACAAAACAAAGCAAAAAAAATTGTAGAAACGTTTCATCTTTCATCCGAAATACTTCCTCAGTCTGAGCTGCTGTATTCAGCTTAGTCTTATAAATAGCACCCTCTCACAGTGGATCGACCAGTTGGCTGATGACAGCCTGAAACCAGCTGCTCACATGATCAAGGAGGACCATCAGCCTAATGATGGATCGTTAGCACCCTGATGGTTGTTTGCTATTCACAGAGGGCTGAGTGATACTAGCAATAACAGCGTTGTATAAGGGGGACAGTTGAACCTGGAGGCCTCCACCTCTGTTTAATGATGGACTTTTTTTTTTTCAAAGATGGCCTTCTTTACTCCTCTCTCAAACCATCGTTCATCTCTATCAAGGATGTGGACATCTTCATCCCTGAAAGAGTGACCGCTGACCTGGAGATGAGTGTAGACCGCAGAGTCCTGACCTGATGATGTTGATCTTCTGTGCTGGGCCATCCTTTTGGCCAGTGGCTGTTTAGTTTCCCTGATATAAGACTGATCACAGCCCTCCTGACACTGAACAGCATACACAATATTACTCTGTTTGTGCCGGGGGACTGGATCTTTGGGATGAACCAGTCTTTGCCGTAATGTATTTTGGGGTTTAAAAGCCACTGGGACGTTGTGTTTAGAAAATAAACGTCTCAATGTCTCTGAAACTCCCGCAACATATGGAATGACCACTGGTCTGGGTCTGGGTTCCTTCTTTTCACCTGATGGCTGGCTGGAGTCCTGTTTGGGTTTCTTCTCTGCTTTCAGGAAGGCCCAGTTAGGATATCCACATTTCTCTAGAGCCTGTTTTGTGTGTGATTTCTCCTTCTGTCTGGCTCCTGAGTTAGTGGGGACGCTGTCTGCTCTGTGATACAGAGTCCTGATGACTCCTAACTTGTGCTCCAGCGGGTGATGGGAGTCAAACTGCAAATAATAATAATAATAATAATAATCATCATTTTATTTAAAAGCGCCTTTCAGGACACCCAAGGACACTTAACAAACCAATACAGTTCAAACATTATCAGCGACAAATTGAAATATAAAATACATAGAGATTATAAAATGCAAAATGATAAAAATACATTTAGTAGAGTTAATGATAAGCTAGTCTAAAGAGATGTGTTTTCAGGGCTGTCTTGAACAGAGAAAGGGAGGTGGTGTTTCGAAGGTCTGGCGGTAGAGCGTTCCAGAGGTGAGGGGCAGAGCAGGTGAAGGCCCTGCTCCCCATGGTGGAGAGGCGGGCAGAGGGTACATGGAGATTAGAATAGATTACAAATTTCAAAAAGACCAGGAAGAATTTCATAACCTATTATTAGAGGCTAAAGATAAAGGTTGGTTAAATGAAAAAGAGTTTTTATTGTAAGATTGGCACTTGCTGCAGCTCCAAGATGGCCGCCAATTACCCTCAGCTGACGGTCATTCACCTGATGAACTCCAACCATACTTAAGGCTACAGTCAAGTCCTACTCTTCGCTGGAGCATTGATTCCTAGTTATGGTATTTATGCTTTCAGCCAGTCTTGTGTTTAGTACAAGTGATACTTACTTTGTTCTTATGTGCCCACAGTCATCTCGTCTGTTTTTGTTCCTTGTTCCTCGTTCCTTGCCCTCCAGCCACTCGCCTGCCTTGTCTGCCCTCTGGAACTTGCTGTTGGAATCATTGGATCTTTCCTGGGACCCATCTCCATTCCTCCCCTGTAAGAGCAAAACAAACAATTGAGATCTACATTCACAACAACCTCCTTGGCCTACCCATTCTGACGTTTTGTTTCCTCCTTAAGGGATTCCAGAGGAACCACTTGTACATTGAACTTTATCACACTGTACATAATAAACACTGTTATTTTTGTACTCCTGCGCCTTGTGTCGTTCTGGGTCTCGCTACCAACTGGGTTCATTGAAATCATTAAAGAATGCTCCAACCAAACAAAACCCAGAGCGAGACCAGGAGCGAGCAAGCACCGTCCACTTCACAGGAGAAGCGAATGGACAGACTAGAAAGCATGTTTGAATGTCTCTCTTTGCAACAACAAGCCACTCAGGCAAATTTTCAAGAACTAGGAGGCATGGTGTTTTCTTTAACTCAAAAGTTTTCATCTCCCGTTGCACCAACAGTTTCCCAGGAGTCCGGCGCTACTGCCCTCGTTCTCGAGAGCTATCCCACGACTCAACAAGTTATGATAAAACCCTCTGAACTCTTTTTTGGTGACCCTGAGCATTGTGGAGGTTTTCTGCTTCAATGTAAGTTGGCTTTTAAGGGGGCTCCCCAAACGTACACATCCAGTGTTTCTAAAATCACTTACTTTGTCAGCCAACTTAAAGGTGAAGTGTTAAAATGGGCTAATTCCTTCCTGTTGTCCCACGATCTGGACTCTGTGCCATACAATGTTTTTCCAAAGGATTTTTCAGAATATTCGACCGGACGATGCAACAACCCAATGCCGTAAAGCGACTTCTGGGATTACGTCAAGGTCGACGACCAGTAGCGGAACACGCCCACGAGTTCCGCGTCATTGCTGCTCAGACCGGTTGGGAGGAACTGTCATTACAAGGTACTTTTCTAAATTCCCTGTCTGACACTGTTAAAGACCAGATCGCTTGCCGTGATGAACCTGGCATTTTGGATGAACTCATAAACCTCGCTACATGCATTGACAAATGCCTCCGGGAACGTCTTCGTGAAAGAAACTACAACTACCAGAGGTTCCCCACTTCCGGGTTCATGACAGCGGCAGGTGAACATAACGCCTACAGATCCATTCAAGCTGCGTTCCAGTTACCTCGTATTTTGGGAACAAGGAAGTGGCAGTGACGTCATCTCCCCATCTACCACTTGAAAACACGTTCCGGTTACCCCGGTGGAAAAACAAGATGGACGCACGCTTTGTTTTTGTTGCTGTTTCGGAATATAATAAATTACTAACCAGATATGCACTCCTGACAACCAGATATGCACTCCTGACACAGAACATGTCAAAGAAGGATGATGAACGCCGAAGGTAATAGATTTAATATATATTTTTCGCTAATTCTTTAATGTAAATCGTTGGGAAAAAGAAAAACTGGCTTTACAGCTAAAAACAAACGTCTTCACTCACAGCACAGCAAAACATGTAGGGTGTTTACGATATGTTGAAGAAACTGAACAGTGGTTGCTTTATTTTGCTAAATAAATAAGTTGCTAACACCAGTTGCTACTTGCTAACCCTGCTGACCACTTGACCAGGTCACCCTTGTAAGAGATCTCTATCTCAACGGGCTCTACCTGGTAAAATAAAGGTGATTGATTTTATGATATATAACACCATCAGAAAGTTTTGGTTTGTAGCCTAACACTACAGTACAGTTTTTTTTATTTTCATTCAACCTTTATTTAGTCAGGTAAATCTCATTGAGCCTCGTGGACTCATTTAAAAAAGTGACCTGCTACAAACTAAAGAATGATGAACAGCAATGGTAGAATTTCCTTAAACAATAGACAATAAACACAAGAGAGAAATATATATTATATATATATATTTTTTTTTTAAACAAAGTATCAAAAACTAGCAAAACATTATAAGGTAGATGTATAAATCAAAGACAGGAACATATCTGCATTGGTTTTTGCCAGGATTCCAACAGATTCAACTATTTTCCAGATTCCAACAGTTTACTGAAAGTAGCTGTCTGAAATGTGTATTTTTCACTTAAACAAGAAGTCAAATGATGAAAAAATGACAGAGAATTGCTGTTCATGATTAACTTTATGTCTGTCTGAAATAAACACTGTTTTCCCATTGCAGAGTTGTCTTGGACCCTACCATGCTGGCAGGAAACCCACCCATCCTGAAAACATGAGTGGGAGGTGATGCTTCAAATGGACGACAACACTTTTGCGCCACTTCAGGCTCACCAAGCCACAGTTTACGTCACTACTGACGCAGCTGCAGGATAAAAACATTAATAAGGAACACAATCAAGGTGTACCACCAGTACCTATTACTAAAAAGCTGCTTATGTATGTTGTACATGGCCAATCAGAATAGCTTTAGAGAAATCTCTGACAAGTTTGATGTTTCACAGTCATCAGCACACAGGATTATTCTGGAAATGCTTGACATGCTCTGCACAAGGAGGAGCTTTATCAATTCAGAATTCACTGAATTGATAAAGCTCCTCGGATGAGAAGCGAAACGTCTTGTTGCTACAAATAAAGTCCAGTTGTTCTGTATTGAACGCCTTTTTTGATTTTATCATGTCCTGGACGACTGAGAATCTTCACCAGCATATAGCTAGTATGTTGTTTTGTTTTGCATCTTCCCACATTATTAGCGCACTTGTTCATGACAAAACTGGCTGTACAAATGTACTTGAAAGATGACTAAAATGAAGCTTAATAAACATATTTCTTTAAATCCAGCATTTTGTCTTTGAGTCGTGACAAAATTTTAAAAGGATGGGTTGCAACAATCAAATATTATTACTGCCTTACTCAAAGCTCATAGTGCTTTAAGTATCTGTCAGAACTGCACAGGTCATAATAACACATTACCAAAAATAAACGAGTAATGTGAACATAGCAACATTTTAGGGAAACATACCTTTTGTGTAATGTAGGGTAAAAAAATGTTACTCTGCTCTGCAGCTAGTAATGCAAAATAGTTTCAATACTGTACTATTAAACTAGTTTATACAAAATAGTTTCTATTTTAACCTTTGCAAGCAAATAGCTCATATTGAAAAGAAATCTCAGTTGTCTGAAAGTTTTCAGTTTTAATTACAAAATGTGCAACACAACAGCATTTCAATATTCATACAATCAAAGGCACTGAAAACCCACAGTTTTTACTGGGCCAAACCTGAACAAAATAAACAATGTGAAAAACTAGAAAACTTCACAGTAATTTCCCCATCAAAGGCACTGAAAACCAACTGTTTTTACTGGGCCAAACCTGTGCAAAATCAACTATGTGAAAAAACAAACAAAAAAAACTTTCACAGTAACTTCACCATAAAAATAATAATAAAAAAAAAAACAGAAGTTGTGCAAAACAATAAGAAAGTTTACAGTACAGCTACATTTTCTGTAGCATCTGAGTCATCAGTGACTTGAAATCATCCTGGGCTGATTACATTTGGTCCATCATGTCTTGATCTCGCCTTTGACTGTTTTCCTCTGACTGGCGGAAGATCTCCAAAACCTCACTAGACCTTTGCTTGCGAGTGGTGGATGTTCCTTGTGGCGACAGAGTTTTTGGCTGTAAGTTTTCTGCGTGTGAGTCTGGCGTTTCAAATGGAGTGTTGGTGCTCCTACCCAATGCTTCTGTCCGCCAGACAGTAACACCTTTAGCTGTGCCAACGACTGGGTAGGAAATGTCATGCTGGGCTCCCATGAGTTCGTCCATTTCGTGGTAGAATTGTAACTTTATTGCCCCTCTGCCGGTTGTCTTCACAGTTCACAGAGTCATCACAGTTCTCTGAAAAAAACATTTTAAAGGATACACTGTACTGTATTGTTAAATTCATTATACAGTAATTGGTTTGGTTTGCATTTAAACTTATTTCTACTAAATCTTACCAGCTGTGCTGTCCTGTGCAGGTTGGATAAGCTCAACTTTCATAGTGAGGTTTGCATCAATGTACAAACAGGACAAATCCCCTGCACTGCGATACAGGCTGCCAGAAAATGGTGTTGTTCTCTGCTCATCAACAAACATGTTGTTGTACTGGTCGAGGTAGACTAAAAACAAACACACACACAGTTACTACACAAATATACACGTCCTAACACAGAAATAACATACAGGGTTATAGAATGTTTCTAAACACGGATCTTTGGAAACCAAATATATATTTTTTTACCACAGTTTAGTGCTAATTTATAGTCAGTTCAACAAACAATGTGTGTTTAGTTCTGGGTTGCCTAACAAAAATAAGCCACAGCGCCAAAGAAAACAAGGGTAAAAAAATATATATTTTAAAATAAAATTCATAACTAATAGTTACTTTTTTAATGTGCTAAATAATAAAATGTGGCGAATGAAAGTCGCTGCCGCTGGCCTACAGAACTGTTGTGATCCAAACAACGACAAAAACAGCCGTACACCGCATGCCATGCAACTAAACACAGGTTTTTAATGTGATCTGTGTTCACAAGCATACGCTTAAGCTGTGTGTGTGATTAAAAAACACACAACAACATTTTACAACTGTTATTTTAGTAAAAGTTAAGGAGTTCACTTACTAAGGACGCGAGTAGCCGCCATTTTGAATACGTCACTGGGATAAACTGGGGGCCGAAAAAATTGCCCCACTTCACGAATGGGAGTTTCCCACTGGAGCGGGCGTTCCAGTTAAAATCCACCACTGGGACCTTGGAAATTCCCACA
>JBBPBX010017033.1:4725-28447 GCA_038048925.1 Garcialebias charrua | reverse complement strand
TGGGAACATATGCAGATGACAGGAATAGACATTATTATTATTATTATTATTTTATTCAGTAAAAAAAAACAAAACTGAAAGTTATGCACCATAACTTATGTTCCCTGAAGGAAGGGAACAAGGTGCAACATAAATGCTATGGGAAATTGTGCTCCGCGCAGTTACCTGAAGGAATACAATCACACCTTTACGGCAGGGGTGTCAGCGTCGCGCCAGAGGCCCCGCCCTCTGGGTACTTAAGCCGCTGACGCCCATCCATCGATCTCCAGAATGCACTTCACCAAACTTTCAGCATTGAAAGGGCCAGGTATGTTGCACCTCGTTCCCTTCCTTCAAGGAACATGAGTTATGGTGCATAACTTTCGTTCCCTTATCAGTCCTGTCACTCGGTGCAACATAAATGCTATGGGAACGTAATTCATTCGCGCCCTTGAACTACTCAGTAAAATGCATCCTAGTGTGAACGTCCGCCTTTATTCAGCAGGCATCTCAAGGCCGCTTTCTACTGTGTGTTAGAAAGGACAGCCTGAGTGACATCACACGCAGTAACATCCAAACTGTAATGCTTTGCAAATGTGTTCATTGAGCTCCAGTTCGCAGCAACACGGATGTCTGCAACTGGTACACCCTTGAACAGTGACCATGAGCATTGGCGTAGGCAAGGGGGGTTCGGGGGGTTCGAACGAACCGCCCACTTTTAAAGGAGAAGTTGACAATGCTAAACTAATGTGCCTGGATAGCTCAACTGATAAAGCTTCTGCCTTCAGTCCCAAAGCTCGTGGGATCAAGTCCTGCATGGTACAATGTTTTTTTTTTTTATTCATTCCAAATTAAAAAAGCACAAGAAAACTATTTACAAAACAGCAAGGAATAAAACAATGCATTAAATGAAAGGAATCAGACGAAGAAAATAATCTTATCTGCCCCTTCTCAAACTATTTTTTTTTCAAACACTCGATTCAAACAACTAATTTTACATTTGTCTTTTATTGGATAAAAAAAGTAGTTAATATGCCTGTGAAGAAAGAAGAATGTGTTAACCACAGGCTGTGGTTAACACATTCTTCTTTTTTTATCCAATAAAAGAGTGTTTGAAAAAAAATAGTTTGAGAAGGGGCAGATAAGATTATTTTCTTCGTCTGATTCCTTTCATTTAATGCATTGTTTTATTTCTTGCCGTTTTGTAAATAGTTTTCTTGTGCTTTTTTAATCTGGAATGAATTAAAAAAAAAAAAAACGTTGTACCATGCGAGACTTGAACTCATGAGCTTTGGGACTGAAGGCAAACGCTTTATCCATTGAGCTATCCATGCAAATTAGTTTGGTTTGGTCAACTTCTCATTTAAAACGAACCACCCCCCAAAAAATTCTGGCTACGCCCATGATGAGGTGGCCAAGCCCCGAGTGGAGTGGGCACACACTCCAGAGGGTACCTGTTGACCTTTGCTACTGTACGCCCTTTTTATGGCCTCAGTCACCCAGTGTGAGAGACACTGTTTTGATAGGGCATTTCCTGTAGCTGGTGCAGCAAAGCACACAAACAGTTGATTTGCTTTTCTCCATTCGGCTGTTCTCTGCATGTAAGTGCTTAAAGCTCTCACGGGACAGAGAGCCTTCAGCCTTTCCTGTAACTGAGTGAGGATAAGAGCAGGTGGAAAAGAAGAGAGATCAAAGTCCATACTTCTGGGGGTTTAAAGTCAAAACCTTGGGGATATATGCAGGATTAGGCCTTAGGGTGACCTTTGACCCGTCAGGGGCGAACCTGGTACACATTAGATGTACGGACAAAGCGTGGAGGTCACCCACACGCTTTGCAGAGCAAAGAGCTAGGAGAAGAGCGGTCATATAAGATAATAAATCTATCTTAATCTCGCTCAGTGGTTCGAATGGGGGGGTCACAGAGAGCCCCCAAGACCATACTAAGATCCCATCCAGGGGTCAAAATCCTGCTGGGGGGTCTCTTCCTTAGCACGCCCTTCATAAATCTTATTATGAGCGGGTACGCCAGGCGTCCTGCTCCCCCAGCCCTCGTGACAAGCTGAAATTGCAGATAGGAACACCTTAATCGTTGAGAAAGAGCGACCTTTCTCTAACAACTCCTGATGAAAGGTGAGGAGCTAGGTCAAGTCACATGAATAATAAATAATATTTCTTTCTGTACACCAAGCTTAAAAAATATGCTATTTCCGGGTGTATAGAGACTGTGTTGACACAGCACGTGCATTTTGAATGGTTTTTACCACGTTCTCGGGCAGGCCTGAGGCCATAAGTTTGTTCTTCTCTGCTACCAAGCTAAAATTAGCCACAGTTCTTAGCCTAATCAACGAAACTGTTCCTTCTGGTGACGTGGAGGGTTCCTGGAGAGGAGCAGGTGGTGGAACCAGCTCTCCCTCAAAAACCCTGATTTCTGTGGTCCTTTGAAGGCCGACCACGTTAGGGAGAGGGCCTTCCCCCAGATGTACCACCATATTGCTCTGATCGAGAGTGTTTGGAGGCAGAGAATCTGCTGTCATTATTAGACAAAAGCTGAACAGAATGTCTGTTTTTCCTCTTTTTGTTGGGGGTCATGGGTCGGAGGGGTTGCAAGTTTTTGTAAACGAGCAGATCTCCTGACTCCAGACCGTTTCTTGTTTGGGTCAGCACAGTGAGCGCGGTCACACGCTGTAGGATCACTGTTTGAGCATGGTGTGTCGCACATTGAGGATAAGGGGATAGCTTCAGCATGAGAATGTGGAGATGGTCCTTTTGTGTTGAACAGACTTTAGATTGGTTGGTGACAGAGAGTTCAGTTCTCTTCGATTTAAGGAGAGAGGAGTCTGATTTAGCCCTGGTGCCATTTCTGTTCTACACTAAGTGTTTACACAGCTGTAGTTTCATCACGACTGCCTTTGTGAACGTGTGATAACGGTGTTGCTGGTGTTGGCCTGCGGTCTTTTGCCATACCACCCCTCCGTCGTTTACTGGCATCTGATGAATAGGTGGCCAGGAAGGTGGGTCATCAGATTCTGTCGGCACGCACCCCTGTATCGCGGACGTGTCACTGGTTTGTTTGATTTGTGTATTGCCGGCCCCATGGTTTAGAACAGAGCGGGGGCTGGAGCACGTGACCCCCTTCACCTGTCTCTGTGAGGAGTGACGGGCCTGCTTGCAGGTACCTCTGGGCCTGTCTGTTGCCGACATAACAGAGGCACCCTGCTACGGTTTATCAATTAGGCTAACACCCCGTGAGCCGTGAGGGAGAGAGGGCAGATGCCCTCGCCCTTTATATTGACTGGAAGAACAGAGGGGACCGTTCTGCTGATGTTACTGTGTTTGTTGTTGTTGTTTTATTTTGGGAGTCAAGAAAACAGAGAGGGGCTGTTTTTTTAACTTTATTCGTGCTTATGTGTGTAGTGATACAGGCCCTCTGTCTTGTACTTCAAGTACACCTCTCCACATCTCTTTGAAACTCTAAGTGTTACACCTTCTTGAAGCCCTCAAGGAGACGAGTGGACACTTATATTTTTTACAACTATTTTGAATTAATGGACACTAATTAATCAGATTGAACTTTCTCTTTAATGTGTGTTAATTCAGAATTGATCTACAGTATATTTTGTCATTTTAATGATGATCTGTTACTTTCATGAGTTTTGACCTTCTGCTGGTTTTATTTCTGCAAGAACAAGCAGGTTCTGAATCTGGGACATGAGCCATGGTAAACTTTTAACTTGCAACTTCCTTCTCTGTTTTGTCTGTGAAAGTTAGCCATAATATTCTCTGTGTTCACAAGCAGGCCATCTGGCCGATTCTGTAAACAGTTTTCCTGTTGTCCGTCAGAGATAGCTCTGCCTATCAGATGAAAATCCATCTCTTATTTTGTTAAAACAAGCCAGTAGTTATTAAGGAGGTGGGAGAGACCCCGCCTCCCATATAAAGGTGCACTTCCTATTTTGACTTTAGAGTCGGAGGGAAGAACATCCTGAGAACTTGGTTTCTTCTCTGGAAAAAGCTGGAGACGTTCCGGTCATTGTGTCAACTAGACCCACGTTTCAGCTGGAGTTACAGTAAAGCTTACTGTAACTCACTCACTCATCTTCTGGAAGAATTTGTTTTCTGAAGTTTTATTTTGAAAAATCAGTCTGTGCGCTTGACCTTTGTTACCTGCCGAGGGAGGCGAGTTTCCTCGTATCGTGAATCAGCCACACACGCTGAAGTTTCAACTGGACGGCCGTTGGACAAACCCATCCATGTGTGTGTCCAGACACTTCTCCACTCTTATCTCCAAGAGACGAACCGTCAACAGGTAACGAGTCGTGGTGTGTTTGAGCGTGCGGGAGCCCAGCAGCTGCTCGTGTGGGAAAAAGGTGTCACCCAGTCTGGTTCAAAATAACCAACTTCAGTTAACTTAGCTTTCACTTATAATCTTCCTCCTATTTCTTCCTTTTCTTAACACAGTGAAATTAAGTAATGTGCCAACAGAAAAGTTCCTAACTGTCTGTTTGTTTTAATTTGAATTCTTGTCAACGTAGTTATTAAATCAGAGCTAATATCGATACAAATGTTTAATGTAATTGTATGATTATTTCAATAAAATGTCTATTTTTTGGTAGACCAACATAAGTTGAAGTCTCTCGTGAAATTACATTTTTCCTAATTACAGTAAAAGCAATTTAATACCGGAAAAAGGATGAACTCGCGAATTGGTGGCAAGTTTGTGCAGATAAAGTCTGCTCAGACCTACGCATCTAAAAATATAGGTAAGTCAGTAAACTGACCAGTAAGTCCTATATCTCTACAATAATGGTGGCCCAGTAAGTGTTTAAATACCTTACCGCCCTCATTATAGTTACTACATGTGTAACGACATATTTGACTTTATGTCACTCACAGCAGAAAGAACATGATTTGTGTCTAAACAAAAGTCACCAGCTTTTTGTACCGTGCTACAAACAAAGTCTGGACATGAAAAGTTCATTTCCCGTACCGCGTGGGCGGGTGATCGTGTAAAGTTAACAAGCAGTCCTGGTTCATCAGGCACGCTTCTGTTTGGTGTCCCGGTTCGCCGAGTAGGTTCTGTACCGGTCCGCCTGGCGAGGAACAAATCTGTTCTTACTTCAGGCGTGTTTGGTCAAAGGTGGGCCCGGCGGTGGTCTCTGCCGGTGCTCGACCTCGTACGTCGGCCGCTTTTGCGGTGGGGCACGTGTGGCTGAGTGGTGTCGAGGCTGCGGTGCTCTGCTCCCAGCTGACTCCCTGTGGGGGCGAAGGCTCTCCTAGGCATGCCCACCCGGAGAGCTTCAGCCTGTTTGTGCCTCTGGTCCAGCCTGGTCTGAATTCGATCCAGCGCTTTACCAAAAAGTCCCGTCGGTTCTATCGAATGGTGGAGATAAGGAATTTTCTGTCCCTCCGAGAGGTCAGTTAGGGTCATCCACAGATGGCGTATTGTGATGACCACCTCAGCCATTCTTTGACTTGTGCAACAGCTGCTGTCCCCAACATGCGGAGCACAAAGTCTGTTGCCCTGCGGGCTTCATCCAGAAGCTCCGTGGCAGCTTGCTTGTCTGACATTACCTGGAGCTTCTGTAGTTTTTCAGACAGGTACTATTGCATCATTGCGGACGCATTCATTGCGCGCGCCGCGAGGCCCTGAGCCCTGTAGCATTTCTCAAGCAGAGAAGCAGAAGCTCGACAGGCTTTGCTGGGGAGAGTTGGTTTTGTCTCGGATGACTTGGGAGCCAGAAGAGACGCCGTGTCCTCAATTTGAGGCACATTGGCTATTCCCACTTAATCAATCCCGTCCACGTTGAGAAACTGCGAGAGCGGCAGCAGCATGGGAGCTGTGGGCTGAGACCAGGTGCGAGTCAGCTCTGTAAGGAAGTTCGGGAAGACGGGCATTCTTTGCCTCGTGGCGGCCTGTTGTTTTGAATAAAAATAATTTCCTGCCAACCTCGTGACTTGTTGACGAGGTGGAGGCTCCGGCCATGGGATCTGCAGTACATCTGTTGCTCTGTGACATAAGTCGAACAGAGTAGGGATGGAAAAGTCAGTCTCCGGGAGCACAGGCACCGGGGTGCGGGAGAGGTCTTCTCCTTGTTCCCCGTATTCGACGTCGGCGTCGTCCGCAGAAAATTCACCTGAGGCTGAAATCGAGATCTCGTCCTCGTTCATCATGCCTCGAGTGTCAAATTCGACTGTTAAGTCCACCATGAGGGCCAGCACATCTGGGCTGTCACCCCATTCGACTCGGGTGCTGTCATCCAAAGCCATGCTTTCGAGCTACGGCGTTGGAGTCAGAGGCTCAGCAGTGTCCGGGTCTGCTGGCACCGTAGCAGCCCCCATGAAATTCACGACAAAGTCCGCCAGGTACCTTCTCACCGCCTCCAGCATCTGGCTGCAGTGTGGGCAAGACTCGGGTGCATCCAGCGCCATGTTCGAGTGCAACATCCCCAAGCAGACGGGACAGGCCTCGTGGGTGTCCGTCGCTGAGAGGGAAAAACCACATCTGCTGGGGCAGGCGCGTGAGGTTGGGCTCGTTGTCCTGCTGGTCTTTTTTGGAAGTCTTGTCTTTCGTTTTCCTTTCTCTGAGGCATGTCCGAGATAAGACGAGCAAGTCCTTCCAATATCTTTTTTTTTTGAGACGTCTCCTCCGTCGTGTTGCTTTCGCTGGCTAGCCTGCTACAAATTAGCAGAGGTAGCGGCGTGACGCAGTTAGCGCCGTTGAGCAAAGCAATCTGTGGAAAGAGGAGAAGAAAAAACTTCGGGGTTAAGGAAAAATGTGCCGGACTAGCTTTCGCTAGCCCAGTAGTACGCAGGAATAATTCTCTGTACGCTCAGTGTAGGGAGCAAGCTCACTTCTGGTCGAGCGATGAAGCAACAGAGAAGTTCCGCGAAGAGTGATGGTTCAGGTTTAAGCGAGGTGAAGGGCAATAAGAGATCGATGGATGGACGTCAGCGGCTTAAGTACCCAGAGGGCGGGGCCTCTGGCGCGACACTGACACCCTTGCCATAAAGGTGTGATTGTATTCCTTCAGGTAACTGCGCGGAGCGCAATTTCCCATAGCATTTATGTTGCACCGAGTGACATGACTGATAAGGGAACTGTTAAAGTTCCATTCACGATTGATAGTGCTGAAATCTGTCGTGTTAATGAAGTGACGTTTTGGGGCATAATTATTGAGGATAAATTGACGTGGAAGAATCACATAAATTCTGTTAGGACAAAGATGGCTAAATCCATTGCTGTATTATACAGAGTCAGGGACTTGTTGAATGACAGAGCCCTGTATTTTTTGTATAATACAATTATTGCTCCACATTTGATTTATTGCATTGCTGTTTGGGGGAAAGCTTGTAAAACATTTACAGAGCCTATTTTTTGCTACAATAAAGAGCTGTTAGAATAATCACAGGAAAACATTATTGTCACCCTTCTAACATCTTATTTGATCAGTTGAAATTGTTGAAGTTCCAGGACTTGGTGGATCATAATATTTTATTAGTTATGTATAGAGCTCATAAAAATCAACTGCCTGTAAATATCCAAATGCATTTTGTTAAACGGCGAAGCTGTTATAATCTTAAGGATTATATTAAGGGAATAGAAGTATTTATTAAACCACAATATAGAACCAGTTTAAAGGGTCGGTCAACCTCAATTCAAGTAATTGGCTTATGGAATGTCTTGGAGACTGAAGTAAAAAATGCAGCAACAATGATTACATTTAAGAAAATGATAGAAAGTGGACTATTGCAAAGATATAAATGAAATACGGTTGTGTATGTTGCTTTGTAGTTCCATATTTTTTGGCGAATTATTTCTTGTTTTTTTATTAATTAAAGTTGATTGTTGTTTGATTTGATGGATTATAAGAGGGGGCAGTTAAAATAAGATTTTTTTCTTCTTACTGCCACCTTTTGATTTATTTATGTGTTGTATATTTATTTGTTGTAAAATGTTGTATTATTTTGTTTTGTATTATAAAATGAATGAATAAACTAAACTAAACTAAAAAATAATAAAAAATAAAAATAAAAGAATGATTAAGAATAATTGGAACATTCTTAGGTCTGATAAAAGCTTGCCCAAGTCCATCTTTGCTACTCTGCCAAGTTTTGGTTTCAAACGAGCCCCCAATATTGGTGATAGGCTGGTACATAGTGATTTCAGAACTAGAAATGCCAACTGGCTTAAAACGAATGGAATGTATAGCTGTATGGGTAGTAGATGTCAAACTTGTTCTCTCATAATTCAAACTAAAACTTTCAGAGACTTCCGCACAACTGAGACCTACACAATAAAGGGCTTAATCAACTGTAACACAACATTTATAGTTTACTGCCTGGTATGCCCTTGTAACTGCTTTTATATAGGCAGAACTATCAGAAAATTTAAGAAAAGAATAGCTGAACATTGTTATGCCATTAATAAAAACAATCTAGAATATCCGATGGCACAACATTACAAATCAGTGCATAACAGCAATAGTAGCACTTTAAGTTGTTTTGGCATTCAGCATGTGCCAGCACATAAAAGAGAAGGGGATAGACTGTGCTCTTTTACAGTTAGAAACATACTGGATTTTTAAATTAAAGGCTTTAGAATATCCAGGCCTTAATGAAACTATAGACTTTAAAGGGATTGTGACATGATGTTGGAAATTTGCATATTTGTCAGAACATATATCTTATATCATTGAGCTCTGTTCGTTTTTGCAAAATAAATTATAAATATATTAACATTTTATTCTAAATTATGGTAATTTTTTCTCTGGGATACGCCCCTAAAATTCCTTGCATTTCCGCAATACGTCATCAGTGTGACGTGACCACGGGAAGAAGGCAGAGCCTTGCCCGTTTGTTTGGTGTGTTAACAAGACCCCGAGATAGTTAAACTCCTCCACTTGGGGCAGGACCTCCTCCCCGACCTAGAGAAGGCATGCTACCCTTTTCCGGCTCAAGACCATGGCCTCGGATTTGGAGGAACTGATCCTCATCCCGGCCGCATCACATTCAGCTGCAAACCGCTCCAGCGAAAGCTGTAGATCACGAACTGATGAAGCCAATAGGACCACATCATCTGCAAAAAACAGAGAAGAGATTCTAAGGCCACCAAAACGGATCCTCTCAACACCTTGGCTGCGCCTAGAAATTCTGTCCATAAAAGTTATGAACAGAATCGGTGACAAAGGGCAACCTTGGCGGAGTCCAACTCTCACCGGAAACGAGCCCGACTTACTGCCAGCGATGCGGACCAAGCTCTGACACCGGTCGTACAGGGACCTAACAGCCCATATCAAAGGGCCTGGTACCCCATACTCCCGGAGTACCCCCCACAGAACCCCCCGAGGGACGCGGTCGAATGCCTTTTCCAAGTCCACAAAGCACATGTAAACTGGTTGGGCAAACTCCCACGCACCCTCCAGGACCCTGCTGAGGGTGTAGAGCTGGTCTAGTGTTCCACGACCAGGACGAAAACCACACTGCTCCTCCTGAATCCGAGGTTCGACTATCCGACGGACCCTCCTCTCCAGAACCCCTGAATAGACCTTACCAGGGAGGCTTAAGAGTGTGATCCCCCTATAGTTGGAACACACCCTACGGTCCCCCTTTTTGAATAGGGGAACCACCACCCCAGTCTGCCAATCCAAGGGAACTGCCCCCGATGTCCACGCGATATTGCAGAGTCGCGTAAGCCAACACAACCCCACAACATCCAGAGCCCTAAGGAACTCAGGACGAATCTCATCCACCCCCGGAGCCCTGCCACCGCGGAGCTTTTTAACCACCTCGGCGACCTCAGCACCAGAGATTGGAGAGCCCGACCCAAAGTCCCCAGGCTCCGCTTCCTCAGTGGAAGACGTGCCAGTAGGATTGAGGAGGTCTTCGAAGTATTCCGCCCACCGACTCACAACATCCCGAGTTGAGGTCAACAGCACGCCATCCCCACCATAAATGGTGTTGGTCGCGTACCGCTTTCCCCCCCTGAGACGCCGGATGGTGGACCAGAATCGCCTCGAAGCCGTACGGAAGTCATTCTCCATGGCCTCTCCGAACTCCTCCCACGCCCGAGTTTTTGCCTCAGCAACCACCCGAGCCGCATGCCGCTTGGACTGCCGGTACCTATCTGCTGCTTCCGGGGTCCCACAGGCCAAAAAGGCCCAATAGGACTCCTTCTTCAGCTTGACAGCATCCCTCACCGCTGGCGTCCACCACCGGGTTCGAGGATTGCCACCACGACAGGCACCAACAACCTTGCGGCCACAACTCCGATAAGCTACCTCGACAATAGAGGCGCGGAACATGGCCCACTCGGGCTCAATGTCCCCCGCCTCCCTCGGAACGTGTTCAAAGCTCTCCCGGAGGTGGGAGTTAAAGCTCCGTCTTACGGGAGACTCTGCCAGACGTTCCCAGCAGACCCTCACAATACGTTTGGGTCTGCCAGGTCTGACCGGCATCCTCCCCCACCATCGGAGCCAACTCACCACCAGGTAGTGGTCAGTTGACAGCTCCGCCCCTCTCTTCACCCGAGTGTCCAGGACATGCGGCCGCAGATCAGATGAGACGACAACAAAGTCGATCATCGAACTGCGACCTAGGGTGTCCTGGTGCCAAGAGCACATATGGACACCCTTATGCCTGAACATGGTGTTCGTT
The DNA here is from genome assembly GCA_038048925.1 of Garcialebias charrua. NCBI lineage: Eukaryota > Metazoa > Chordata > Actinopteri > Cyprinodontiformes > Rivulidae > Garcialebias > Garcialebias charrua. The sequence goes on along the minus strand of JBBPBX010017033.1, from coordinate 17,815 downwards.
ATGGACAATCCATGACGAGCACAGAAGTCCAACAACAGAACACCACTCGGGTTCAGATCAGGGGGGCCGTTCCTCCCAACCACACCCCTCCAGGTCTCACTGTCATTGCCCACGTGAGCGTTGAAGTCCCCCAGCAGAACAAGGGAGTCCCCAGGAGGCGCACCCTCCAATACCCCCTCCAAGGACTCCAAAAAGGGTGGGTAATCTGCGCTGCCGTTTGGCGCATAGGCACAAACAACAGTCAGAGCCCGTCCCCCCACACGTAGGCGAAGGGAGGCTACCCTCTCGTTCACCGGGGTGAACCCCAACGTACAGGCACCAAGATGGGGGGCAACAAGTATGCCCACTCCTGCTCAGCGCCTCTCACCAGGGGCAACTCCAGAGTGAAAAATATCTTTTCTATCCTTAACAGGATAGAAAAGATAAAAACAGGTAAAATAAATCAGTGAAAATAAAAATAAAAACAGTAGCAATAAAAGGAGGTAGTGGAAATAAAAATGCTACATACTAAAATACCAAAAGTAATAAAAGCTACAGACTGAAAGCTTTTTTAAACAAGTGAGTCTTCAGTCTGTTTTTGAACAGAGTCAGATCAGAGGTGGCACGTAGTTCAAGGGGGGGACTATTCCAGGCTTTTGGGCCGGCAAAAGAAAAGGACCGGTCTCCCCATTGTTTGTATCTTGAGCGAGGCACCTCCAGCAGGTGTTGACTGGCAGATCATAAAGGTCTGCTGGGCTGATGGACTTTCAAAAGTTCAGAGATGTACAAAGGTGCAAGTCCATTCAGAGCTTTAAAAACAAACAGCAGCAGCTTGAACTGTATCCTGAATTGAACCGGGAGCCAGTGTAAAGAGGACAGGACAGGAGTGTTCATATTTTTGTGCGTTGGTCAAAAAGCGGGTGGCAGAATTCTGTACAAGCTGTAAACGGGAGACAGAATATTCAAGATTCAAGAGCTTTTATTAACATTGCACCAGTTTTCACCAATACAGCGTGATTATGTATGCACAGTCATCCTGAAGATGGAGTGAGTGTGTAAAGCTGCTGCTTATTCAGAACACATGATATGTTCTTTAGCGCGGCCTCTCTCATCCGTTTCGGGATGAAGGTCAAAGGTGTGAAAAAAGGAAAGTACCATGAGGGTCACAACGTTGGTATTAAAAAAAATGTATCACATTTTGTCTGCCAAGACACCGCATGACACAGTAAAAACTATACCAATAAGCACATTTAAGACAGTTACATGTTGCATGTTGAGACTGAGGTAGGGAGGATTCTGTCCATGAGACATTCCAGATAGCGACAGTCTGACCAGCCGGCCTCCGATAACGCTCATAGAAAAGTTCTCCGGGGGGGGGGGGTAGCAGACAAGACAAGAGAGCAGCTGTTTTGTCCACAGTAAAGCACATCTCAGGAGAAATTAGATATCCAGCCTTTTTCAAGGCTGTTTCCAAGGGAGTCAGATAAGAATTGACAAATATTTTCACTTCAGGCTCACATTGTAATTTCTGTAGCCTTCAGTCTGTAAGGGCGACTCTGTTCCAAGTGATCCAATTCGGGACTTTTTCCACTGATCCAAGCTCTGACCTCAGATGTTGACCACAGCGTCCAGAGTCCCAATCCGAGGGTGATCTGTTCACCCTCTGGATAAGCTCGCAAACAGCTGATTTCTCGAGGTCACCGCGCAGACCAGACGTCGGGTGCTCCAGGCATTAAGTCCTGCTGAAGTCTCCCTCTTTTGCGATAGGCCAGTGCTCCACAAACGCCAAAAAGCAAAGCGCTGCCATCATAATCCAATATAATCCAGATTCTTCACCTCCACAGAGCACAGCACAGAGAGCGAGACGCACACCATCCACACCCACAGGAATCCATGGCGTATCCTCTTCGTCACTCTGTGAGGGTGGAAAGGCTCCCCTTGTGCCGTTTCTTCTGTAGAAATCTTGTTTGTAGAATCGAATGCCCAAACCTCCAATCTATCTTAATTTGCGTTCGAGGTGCTTGCTATAGAGCTGCAGGTAACAACAGGGGGGGGAAGGACGGGAGAGGAAAGGACTAGCGACTGCCTCTGTCGAGAGCCAAGGTTATAATATTGATTAATTCCAACATACAAAGCATTACAATAGTCAAGTCTGGAGCTCACAAAGGCATGGATGGCTTTCTCTAGATCACTACGGCTAAGGAGTGCCTTCACTTTAGAGAGCAGACGGAGCTGAAAGAAGCTGGTCTTGACAACAGAAGTGATCTGTTTATTTAGCTTTAAGTTGGGGTCAAGCTCCACTCCAAGATTCTGACCACCTGGTTGAAGTGGGGGAGCGGAAAACCAAAACTAGGACTGGTAAGGATGTTGCTGGTGTCATCGGGTGCACCAAATAAAATGCATTCAGTTTTATCTGTGTTTAGGTGGAGAAGTTTTGAAAAAGCCAGTGCTTAATGTCATTTAAGCAGTTGACAATAGTGTTTGAGCTGAGTGAGGGATTGAAAGTGACCGGCAGACAGATTTGTAGATCGTCTGCATACATATTAAAAGACAGATTATGGCGTGCAATGATTGATCCTAATGGCAGCTAGGGGTTGAACGAGTACATAATTTTTAAACTCGACAATTTCATAAATAAACTCGAGTAGTACTCGAGTAGTCCATGACGTCATATGAACTTAAGATACAAAATAAATAAATAAATAAAAATGCATAAAAAAGTCATTATTTACAACAAAAAAAAGACCAACAAAACATTGGGAGCATTTATTATGCTCCTATCATTTATCATACTGCAGATAAGTCACAGGAAAAACAAAACTATTAGTTATTATTATTATTATTATTATTATTATTATTATTAAAATGCCATAGTGAAAGTAAAGTCAAAAACGAAACTTAAAAACAAGTGGGGCGTTCACCATACCGCATCTCCGCCTGCAGTGCTATGCAATTCAAGATTCAAGATTCAAGATTCAAGAGCATTTATTAACATTGCACCAATTTTCATCGATACAGCGTGATTATGTATTCACAGTCATCCAGGAGAGGGTTTTGAGTGTGAAAAGCTGCTGCCTTATCAAAACACATGACATGTTCTTCAGCGCGGCCTCTCTCATCCGTCTCAGGATGAAGGTCAAAGGTGGGAAAACAGGGAAAGAAACCATGGGGGTTACAGCGTTGATATTAAAAAAAATGAATCACATTTTGTCTGCAAGACACCGCATGACCCAGTAAAAACCATATCATAAGCACATTTATGACAGTTACATGTTGCAGGTTGAAACTGAGGCAGGGAGGATCTGTCCATGAAACATTCCGGATGCCTCCGATAACGCGCATAGAAAAGTTCTCCGGGGGGGGGGAGCAGACAAGACAAGAACAGCTTTTTTCCACAGTAGCCACGTCTCAGGAGAGATTAGATATCCAGCCTTTTCCAAGGCTGTTTCCAAGGGAGCCAGATAAGAATTACAAATATTTTTACATCAGGCACACTTTGTAATTTCAGCAGCCTTCAGTCTGTAAGGGCCATTCTGTTCATATGATCCAATTCGGGACTTTTTTTTTCCCACTGATCCAACTCTGACCTCAGATGTTGACCACAGCGACCCGAGTCCTAAGTCCAAGGGTGACCAGCTCACCCTCTGGATAAGCTCTCAAACAGCTGAATTCTGATGTTGACCACAGCGAACAGAGTCCTAAAACCAAGGTTGATCTGTTCACCCCCCGAATAAGCTCGCACACAGCTGATTTCTCGAGGTCACAGCGCAGACCAGACGTCGGGTGCTCCAGGCATTAAGTCCTGCTGAAGTCTCCCTCTTTTGCGATAGACCAGTGCTCCACAAATGCCAAAAAGGAAAGCGCTGCCATCATAACCAATATAATCCAAGATTCCAAGATTCTTCACCTCCACAGAGCACACCCAGACATCCACGGAATCCATGGCGGAATCCATGGCGTATCCTCCGTCACTCTGTGAGGTTGAAAAGGCTCCCCTTGTGCCTTCTTCTGTGGAAATCTTCTTGTAGAATCGAATGCCCAAACCTCCAATCCATCTTAATTTGCGTTCGAGGCGCTTTGCTGTGGAGCTGCCAGCAGCGGGGGGGAAGGACAGGAGAGGGAAGAGTTGCGACTGCCTCCGTTGAGAGCAAGGTTAAAAATTTTAGAATTAGGTTTACTTTTAGAGATTATTGTGTTTATAGGTTTTTAATAGGTTTAGAGATGAATATTTGTTGCTTTTTGTTTGTGATTTGTGGTTCGGTCTATTGAACCCCGTGTTATATGTGACCTGCAATGCAACATTGCACCCTCTTTTAGAGATTATTGTGTTTATAGGTTTTTAATAGGTTTAGAGATGAATATTTGTTGCTTTTTGTTTGTGATTTGTGGTTCGGTCGATTGAACCCCGTGTTATATGTGACCTGCAATGCAACATTGCACCCTCTTTTAGAGATTATTGTGTTTATAGGTTTTTAATAGGTTTAGAGATGAATATTTGTTGCTTTTTGTTTGTGATTTGTGGTTCGGTCGATTGAACCCCGTGTTATATGTGACCTGCAATGCAACATTGCACCCTCTTGTCACAATCTATAGTGGTCAGAGGAACGAAAATCAACAGGAAGTTGATTCAATGAGTAGCGCATTTTATAAAATTATAAACTGTTTTACCTTTTTAACAAGACTGGTCCTGCTCCATACATCCGTGCACACAAAGGAATCCATTTTGAAGCGTCTACTAAAAACTACCCCGCGCTCGGTGCGGATCATGTGACATGTGACGTAATGACGTCAGTGCGACGTGATGACGTCACTACGAGTACTCGAGAGGGACAAAAAGACCTCGATAGAAGTTTTAGGACTCGACCTCTCGATTATTCGGGTACTCTGTTTGTTGTGGAGAGTTAGGACTGTATGTTGATTTTCAGATTAACTGGAGAACTTCATCCACACAGACACTCTGATCAGAGAGCGAGTCTTGACACACAGCAAGATAGTATTTTCTTGGGAGTTTAATTAACTATCCAGTTAGTTTACAGCATGAAGTTTCTCTTTCATGAGCTGTCTATTCTTCACAACTGAGAGTAACTGGCATTAACTGTCCCTTTTCTGTCTGTCTGGTATCTGAAATAAAAGAAAACCGCTAAATAAGAACAAGCTAATATGTAGCTTAGCTTACCCTTAATATTACAATAAGACAGAACTTTCAACATGATATAAACATTTCTTGGACTGTCTCATATTTGCACCAAAAATCGCTACCCCATTTATATATGAAAGAAGAAATTAGCGCTCATTAATGTTGTATAAACTCACCCTTGTCACAAACGCAGACAAGCATCCACGATAAAAACACCAACGGCTATAAAACCCAACGGCTTTTTCTCAGCTATATTATTTCCCCAAAGGACCCCTTAGCTGTCTAACAAGATGGCTGACGTAAAAAATAGGAATTAGCTGTCTAACAAGATGCCTGAACAAAAACAATGCATAAATACTAAGGGAATTTATAACAGCTGCCCCCAGAATAGCCTAGCTATTATATAAAGTATATTAAATTCCCTAAGATGAAGTGGAGTCGTGTATTTTGTCCATCATCAGGTGGTATGGCCGGAAGCTGGACCATACGTGATACCGGCCGCAGGTAAGTCTTCTTGGTCCAATCCGAACCTCAGCTGACCGGATCTGACCGTCTGCACTCTCGATCACCTTGACAACCTCCCTGATGGGCCACTGTGCTCTCTGAAGCTGGGGATCAACGATCATGACGATTGTGTTCTGCGTGAGTTCATCAGTAGGCCGCCTCCACTTCTGCTGAACTGGCAAGGACGGAAGGTGATTCCGTAGGAACTGCACCCAGAAGTGGTCCACCATCATCTGACAGTGGCGCCAACGTCTTCTTGTGACGGTATCAGGAGCGTAAGACGCTGGGGTAAGGAGGCGTCCCGCCGTCCCATCGACAACATATTTAACATCACTGGATCAGGATCAGCTATGTCTGATGAAACATAGCCTAAGGGCGTGGCGTTGGATCTGGTCAGCTCAGTCTTCAGCTCGCCTGTTTCTTCAGCTAGTTGTGCTATACGCTTGGGCTAAGTCTCTCTTTCAGCTGTGAGTTTCTGCTTTTTCTCAAGATCCCCATCTTTCTGCTGGCTAACAAGTTGTTGTACTCTGGCTTTAAGTCGTTTGAGGTCTTCTTCCAGCAGCCTCTTATCAGCCTGTAGGGAGCCATTTTTCTCTGACAGTACAGACAGAGAGTTGTGCAATGGGTTGACATCTGATTGGAGCTTCTTCACTTTAGCCTGAGCCTGCTGAAGCTCCTGTCCCAGTTTATCCCTGTCCACTTTCAGCATCTTGTTGGTTTCTTGCAAAGAAGTGATCGTCTCCAACTTCTTCAGTTGTTCTTGCTGCTCTGCCCGGCTGGCCTTCAGACTCCGCTGCAGCTCACAGACTTGTTTCTCCACTGTGTCCACAGCCTTCCTTCTCTCTTCCTGTTCCTGCAGCACCATCTTCTCTAGCTCTAAAACCTTTTTTTCAGCTGCCTCTGCACCTCCTCTGACTCCTTCAGTCTGACCTCTAGAGAACGTAACTCTTTCTCTTTCTTCAGGCTGTCTTCCAGAGTCAGTATCACAGATCGATACTGTTCAACCGTGGCATTAGCATTCTTCAGTTGCTCAGTGAGTTCAGTGTTCTGTTCCTCAGCACTTTGTAAGAGACCCTTCAACTTTGAGAGCTCCTGCTCTGACTGGCTGGCTTGCTGAGGTGCTGCTGGAACTGGAGAGTGTACCCTCAGTGGTACTTGGAGGACAGTAGCTCTGGTAGTTGGGTTGGTCGTGAGATAACAGGAAGCAGCAGTAGAATCCATACTGTCTGGACCCTGAAGTGCCCAACCAAGGCTTGTGTGGATTGCTGTTGGGCTACCCTTTGGACCGAATCTCACTGGCTCCTTTGCTGTGATAAAGTGTGTGCAGTCAGCACCAATTAATAGCAACGGCTGCACTTCACTAAAGTCAGGGATTGGAAGACCCTGTAGATGGCGGTAACGTCTCTGTAATGCAGTTGTAGGGTATGATTGTTCTGCTAAAGCTAGCTGGCCTGCTGTATAGGCATTTTTAATGTGGTGGCGCTCCTTAGAGTGCCCTAGTGGGGCAACATGGAAAGAAACAGACTCACCAGCCAGATGGGCCACGTCTTGGTGAATGGTGCGTAGAGTGAGGGTCTCTGCTTTACCTTTAAGGCCTAGACGTTGGGCAGCTGCTGGTAGGATTATTGTCCTTTCAGCCCCATCATCCAAGATGGCATAGGTCTTCAGTGACCTCCGGCCGTGAGTTATTAGGATGGGCACCACCTTGAGATACACTTTTCCTCCTCGCTTAGAGGTGCCGAACGTGACTTGGTCGCGTGGTGTGATGAGGTAGACACGCGAGTCTGACTTGGCAACATCATGTAGAACTCTCAGATGAATCTCCTGACACTCACTGCATGGTTTCTTTAAAGTGCAAGCTTCAGGTTGGTGGTCAGTCCTCCCACAATTATGACAGCGCTTACCACATTCAAGCCATCTCCTGACTTCTTTTGGTGAATGTTGTACAATAACAGAGCATTGGGATAGATAGTGTTCTGTGCTCTTACAGAAAAGACATAGCTTCTTGAATCTTTGTGACTTGAAGTCTGAGTGGGCTGCCTCTGCAGGAAGACTGTTATCAGCTTTGAGTTCATCAGAGCCATGATAGACAGAAACAGATTGTGCTCGAGGCTTTGGAGCTGGAGCGTGTCTTTCTCTCCTGGAGGCAGGTGGCTCTTCAGGGCGGTGGCGCTGTGCCATTTTTGCAGAGAGTCTTTGAGCTTCTGCCTTTACTTTGAGCCAGCTGGCAAGGTCTCTGAGGTTGTAGGGGTTGAGTTGACTTGTGTTGAAACGTCCTTGTATCTGGAGGTGCTCTACAAAACTGTCTCTCAGGTACCTGGGAAGCTTACTCAACAGTCTGTCGACGTGACCAGTTGACATTGTTTCTGTACCATTTGGTCCCTCTAATGAAGTGAGCATTCCTACTAGCAGGTCAACACTGAGGGCAAAGCTCTGGAAGCCTTTTGTGTCCCCAGATCTTACATCAGGGGCGTTTAGGATAGTAGCAATCTCACTCTGTGCTAGCTGATGTGGTTGTCCATATTGCCTCTGTAGGGCCTCCATAGCAACTGTGTAAGGTTGGGTATAATGTCTGCAAGACTGAGCAATCAGCTTGGCCTCCTCCAGGACTAGACGTTCCATAAGTACACGGTATTTGTAGTGCTCCGACAGCTCTGTATGGGAGCTGAGCGGTCAGTAAATTCTCTCTCACTATCATGAACCAGCTTGGGCAGTTCAAGTACAGGAACAAGCTGCTTCGGCGGCTGGAAACTGTATGTGGACTGTGGCATGGTGTACTATGGTAGGAAAGAACTGTATCCATGGGGAGCTGGCCCTACCATGACAGGCACTGGCTGGTAAACGGTCTGTACTGCAAGAGGCTGAAGCTAGAGAACAGGTTGTGGAGATGGACCTGGCTGATAACCTGACGGCTGCAAGATGGGCTACGTAGTACTAATCGGTGGGGGCTGGTATACAGGCGGTGCATTGATGACTTGTGTATACTGATACACAGGCTGTGCAGTGTTAACTTGCGTGGGCTGATACACCGGCTGTGTGGTGTTACCTTGTGTGGGTTGATACACAGGCGGTGGCACTGCCATAGGGGTGTAGAGGTTCTGGCACTGAAGCATAATATTGTTTGATAGTTATGTGGGTTGCAGCACATGACGTGGTGTTGCTAGAGCCAGGGGTTGACGTGCTGGTGTTGACACAGCTGGATGTGGCTGGTATTCTGTATGGGCTGGACCTGTATAATTGGGCTGGTATTGTTGAGCATTTACAGCTGTAGTCACAGGATTAATTATTTGATAGGCTGGTTGGTATAACGTAGATATTGTGTTATACTGTCTTGTCTTATCGACTGCCGCCGTTGGGAAATGACACTGTGAGAACCCGAGTGCTGAAAACAGCTGGCCATCTTGAATAGCAGACTTGGTCTGCAGGCTGAGTGACTGCAGCTGCTGTGCATTGGCACTTAGATTGTCATCCTGATGAGGGGCAGCATAAGACATTAGCGACTGAGGAAGGCTAACCTGGTAGTCCTGGAGGTGAGCTGGTAGCTGTCGTGGTCGTTCTGTTAATCTTGATGTGCTTGCTGATATGAGTGAAGTAATCCGGCTCAGAAGGACCAATGTTGTGGAGAGTTAGGACTGTATGTTGATTTTGAGATTAACTGGAGCACTTCATCCACACAGGCACTCTGATCAGAGAGCGAGTCTTGACACACAGCAAGATAGTGTTTTCTTGGGAGTTTAATTAACTATCCAGTTAGTTTACAGCATGAAGTTTCTCTTTCATGAGCTGTCTATTCTTCACAACTGACAGTAACTGGCATTAACTGTCCCTTTTCTGTCTGTCTGGTATCTGAAATAAAAGAAAACGGCTAAATAAGAACAAGCTAATATGTAGCTTAGCTTACCCTTAATATTACAATAAGACAGAACTTTCAACATGAAATAAACATTTCTTGGACTGTCTCATATTTGTGCCAAAAATTGCCACCCCATTTATATATGAAAGAAGAAATTAGCGCTCATTAATGTTGTATAAACTCACACCTGTCACAAACGCAGACGGGCATCCACGATAAAAACACCAACGGCTATAATACCCAACGGCTTTTTCTCAGCTATATTATTTCCCCAAAGGACCCCTTAGCTGTCTAACAAGATGCCTGACGTAAAAATATGAATTAGCTGTCTAACAAGATACCTGAACAAAAACAATGCATAAATACTAGGGGAATTTATAACACTGTTAAAGCACTAATGGTAGCATGTAAAGAGAAAAGAGAACAGGCCCCAGAATGGATCCCTGTGGTACACCAGAGGTCAGAGGGATTGATGAAGAGGAGGACACATCACCTATCATGACAGAGAATGTTCTGTCTGTTAAAGTGTAACTCAACTCAAAATTAACTTTTTTTAGCTGATAAACTCCCTAGAATGTGTTTAAAATGTTTTATAGCACTATGGCTATGTTAATTTTCATGTATTTGTGCGTATATGTTTAAATTGGCAATATTTGGTCTAAAAACGTATTTACGGTAGTCCTATGGGTTGAACAGATGTATTGCACCCTAATTTTCTTATTGGTCTACAATTCTCACTGTGACATGTTTTCTCACTCTGTCGTCACGAAAGTGGTTCAAGCAGAGCCAATCCCCTGCAGAGATGAGAAGGTCCTTGCTGTAGTTCATACCTTATATGGAAGTGGTACATTGCACTCTGGAAAAGTACTGCAAAAAAGCACATTATAGTTTTTGGAATGGCACTAGTTATTTGTATATTTTAACTTGTTTATTTTAAGAATACTTTTCACTTCATCGAAACGATGTGGTTGTATTTGTTTTCTTATTGTGCGATAGACGAGTACTGCATGAATGCCAAGATGGGACAGTGGTGTAGGAACGGGTTTGGGATCCGAAAGACCCAGGTTCGATCCCTGGTCACGGCATACCTTGTAGTATTATTTTCATTTTTTTAAGCCTTTTGTTTTGGATAGATCGGGTGAGAATAGGTAAATACATCTACATAATTATTCTTTGTTGTTGTTTGTTTTAAGTTGTTTGCTAGAGTTTTAGTTTGTTTTAGTTTGTTGCTAGAGGTGGCGTGAACGCAGCATAACCTCCCAACTCCTCCCCTCCTTGACTCTCGACACACCCATTTTCATGAAGTTTTTGAATCTGGTCTGGGGCGGAGCTATCTTTTGACGGTGACGTTAGTTACACTTTAAGTATGATCCGAACCACACAAGCACAGCTCCCTGGAGGCCAACCTGCTGAGACAAACAGGTGATTAGTACCTGATGGTCTATGGTGTCAAAAGCTGCTGAGAGGTAAAAAAGCTGTGTCATCACCAGCATAACAGGTTTTTTTGCATCCAGGGACAAAAGAATGTCATTCTGTACTTTGAGCAATGCTGATTCAGTGCTGTGATGGGATCTGAAGCCAGACTGAAAATTTTCAAACAGGTTGTTGTGCTATAGAAAAGATTGAAGTTGAATAAAAACAATCTTTTCTAGGACCTTTGATAAAAATGATAAATGGGAAATTGGCCTGAAAGTAGAGAGAACTGTAGGATCTAAGCCTATTTTTTTTAGAAGAGGCCTGACCAAAGCATGTTTAAAAGAAGATGGCACATAACCTGAAGTTAGACAGATGTTAATGAATGACAAAAGACAAGGACCAATTACATCAAAGGACTGTTTGAACATTTTACAGGGAATGATGTTTAGAGTACAGTGTGTTGGTTTTATCTGCTGAACAACCTTGATGAGGTGAGGCAGTGAAACCAGGTTGAACTGGTCAAAAACAGCGGTGGTTATTGCAGACGTACATGATTGGACAGTGTTGGATGGGCTGACAATGTTCTGCCTGATAGAGTTAATTTTGTTGACAAAGTAACTCAGAAAGTTGTCACAGGTAGACTGTATGGCAGTTTTCAGAACATTGACAGACGGTTTGATGACAGACTGAATTTTACTAAATAGTACCCTTGGCTGGTTGCAACTGGTGGAGATTAAATTAGAGAGGTACTGTGACTTGGCCTGCTTAACAGCATTTTGATATTCACAGAGACAGTCTCTCAGTAATCCCTGGGACACATGAAGCCTCTCCTTCCTCCATTTGCATTCTGCTTTCCTACAGCGTTGTCGAAGAGCCTGAGTTGTTTCGTTGAGCCATGGAACTGGTTTGTTCTTTGAAGAAGTCTGTTTGAGAGGAGCGATGGAGTCCAAGATCTTTGTGCAGGTGTAATGAAAGGAGGTGATGAATTCTTCTGGATGTAGAGATGGGTCCAGGCTGACAGCAATGTATAAATCAGTACTTTTAAAGGCATCCGTGAATTGACCTGGAGTGGATGGAGTGATGGAGCAGCAGATATGTGCTGGGAGAACAGTCTTTACTGCAGGAGGGGTGGAAAATTCAAATATGATGGGAAAGTGGTCCGAAATACGTGTCCAGAATCTCTACAGCAGGTATGTGAAGGTTGTGTGAGATAAATAAGTCCAGTGTGTGACCCTGATTGTACGTGGGCCCTGACACAGACTGCCAAAGGTTAAAAGAGTCCAGAAGGTCCTGAAACTCATGTCCACGTTGATTACTTGGACAGCAAACATGGGTGTTGAAATCGTCACAAAAAAGCAGACTATCAAATATTGGCAGCAGTTCAGCCAGCAGTTCTGAGAACTCACTGAGGAAGTCTTTGTTATATTTTGGTGGGCGATAAAAAAGCCCACACAGCAGAGATTGTGAAGATTCCAGCATAAACATGATTTCAAAGCTGCTGTAGGTTTTAGGAGGTAGCGAGCGGCACTTGAACGCATCACAGAACATAGCAGCGAGGCCGCCTCCCCGGCCAGACCCCCACGGTACGTTCAGGTAGGAGCAGCCAGGTGGGAGGAGCTCGGAGAAGGCGCTGTTGTCCCCTGGTTTCTGCTAGGTCTCAGTCATCAGAAACAGATCCAGATGATGAGTGGAGATCAGATCACTTAATATAAAAGTTTTATTTGTGATCGATCGGGCATTAAACAGGGTTGCACGTACTGGTACACAACCAATTACGTCATCCGTAGCTCGAGCGAGCGGGCGGAGGTTCTGTTGAACGTAGCCTCACTTCCGGGTCCTCACCGGGCGACAAGTTGGATACTGACCGTTGACGTCATGATTGACAGAAACGAGGCAGCGATGGTGATGAACCAAGGAACGGTAAATGTCAAAGACGCTGAATTCCGGAGGTAAGTCAGCCAAACTGTGAGAGGAGAGGTAGTTTTTGAACCGTACCAGGACTCCCGCTCTTCTTCTGTGTCTTCTGCGGCACTTGTTGTGTAGCAACGTACCGGTGGTACGGCGTACATAGGCAGGAACGGACGTCAGGAAGGGTGGTGGTGGCTTAAAATGTCCATATTTACCAGTAGTTGGTACGTTGATTAGTGAGTCTTGAATACTTAGAAGAGTTGAGCGATCATAGACCAGAAGCGAGGATATAT